>CAUYTI010073352.1:0-13863 GCA_963575145.1 Galago senegalensis | reverse complement strand
TCTCTTGCCTCCGCCTCCCAAGTAGCTGGGACCACAGGCGCCCACCACAACGCCCGGCTATTTTTTGGTTGCAGCCGTCATTGTTGTTTGTCGGGTCCGGGCTGGGGATTCGAACCCGCCACCTTAGGTGTATGTGGCTGGTGCCTTAGCCAGTTGAGCTATAGGCGCCGAGCCTCACTATGGTTTTTATTTTAACTAAATTCCTTGCCATTCGACAAGCTGGTTAGGAGTAAGTATACAAATTCTTTGTCACACTACCACTGCTGCTGATCACATCTTGGCAATAAATCTATAAACTTAAGGACTTTACAGTGAACAACCAGGTATTTTGGATTGTGGATATGTTAACTCAGACATGATAAATGATAATGAAATCCAGCCAATAACATTGGATAGGTAGGTAGACAAGAGAACCTTGCTTTACTAAGGCAAAGAGGAAATTCTCATGGGCTACACAATTAATATAGCTGGACTCTAATCAGGATCCTATAGTTACCCCTTCCATCCTCAGAGAAAAGAGAAAGTTCAAAGAGAATTTCTATGGCCACAAAAGGAGCAGCATTTTATTTCCCAGTATCTTGCTTTGAGACATGGCTAAAATATGATAGGAATTGAAAGAGGTAAAAAATTTGTTCTTACCTTCAATCCACAGTGTTAAATTTACAATTAATAGATAATCAATGTTGAAAGAGTATAGTCAACCAAGAGGCCTCTGGCCTCTGCTTAAAAATATTTAAAGTATGGGAAACAGTATTCCCAAAATAGGGCATTTCATCCTATTTACCTCTGACTAAAATGAACTCAAACATGATTAAAGACTTAAGTATAAGACCTGAAATTATAAAACTACTAGAAGAAAATACAGGAAGACACTCCATGATGTTGGTCTAGGCAATAATTTTTTTTAGATACGGCTCAGAAAACATAGACAACAAAGACAAATGGGATGGCATGAAATTAAAAAACTTCTGCACAGCAAATAATTGATGACGTGAAGAGACAACTCACAAAACAGTAGAAAGCATTTGCAAACAATTTATCTGACAAAGAGTTAATGCCCAAAATATATAAGGAATTAAAACACCTCAATACCAAGAAAACAATCCAATGGAAAAACAGGCAAAGCATCTGAGTAGACATTTCTCAAAAGAAGACATACAAACGGCCAATAGGTACATGAAAAAATGCTTAGCATCACTAATCATTAGAGAAATGCAAATTAAAACCATAATGAGGTATCACCTCACATCTGTTCAAATGGCTTTATCAAAAAAATGAAAGATAAATATGAAGACGATGCAGAGAAAAATATCATATATATTTGGTAGGAATGTAACTTAATATAGCTCTATGAAAAATGGCATGGAGGTTCTTCAAAATACTAAAAACAGAACTACCATAAAACCCCACAATCCCACTTCTAGATATATATCCGAAGGAACCAAAATCAGTTAGTCTTTTCACTCCCATGTTCACTGTGCTATTATTTATAATAGTCCAGATACAGAAAGAACCTAAGTGTCCATCAATGGATGAATAAAGAAAACACAGCATATTTACATAATGGAATATTATTTGGGCTTAAAAAGGGAAGAAATCCCATCACTTATGGCAACACAGATGAATGTGGCTTGTGCTAAGTGAAATAAGCCAGGCACAGAAAGACAAATATCACATGATTTGTGGAATCTAGTAAAGCTGAGCTCCTACAAGTAGAGCAGACCAATGGCGACCAGTGCTTCTGGGCACTGGGAGGGAGAGACTGGAGAGTTGCTGATCAAAGGATACAAAGTTACAGATAATGGGGGAACCAAGTTGTTAATCAAATAGTACAAAATTTCAGACAACAAGAGAAACAGATTTTGAGATTTATTGCACATGGGGGTGATTGTAGTCAATATATAACAGAGTAAATTTCAAATATCTCACCATAAAAAATACTGGTAAGCAAGGTGATGGATATGTTAATTAAATAGATGTAACTGTATCACATTGTATACATGTATGAAAACAATACATTGTACTCCATAAATGTATACAATTATGACTTATCAAAAAAAACAAGAAGGGATAAGTATATCAAAAATCTATCATTTTCAAGGTTTTAAAGTAGGGGTGATTCCATGTAACTAGGGTAGATAGTAACTGCTTTTGATACTGTAAGTACATGCAAAGCTTGAGATCCAGGGCTGAAAACGTTTACAGTCCCCCAAAGATGCTGAAGAACCAGCTGTTATGGAAGAACAGGAAGTAGGTCATCAAAATGAGGCTGACAGTCAGTGATGAGGGGGATGAAGCAACCCTTACGGAGCTGTTCTGCTTTCTCTATGTAGCTGTAATCATCAAACAAGAGATCCACTTCTTGCTTGATCTTACTGCTAACATAACTTAAACAAAAAACCCTTTGGGATGGTACCACTTTTTGCAGGTCTAATTTACGTCAATTTAGGATCTTAGTTTTTAATGCTAGAATTTTAAATTTTAATGCTTAATTTTTAGATTAGATAAATCACATTTATTTTTTATTATACATCTTTCTTTTAAACCTCCTTTATATTTAAGTTCATTGGAGAATTCATTGTATCACCACATTGGCTTTAGATCTCTCTATCTGGTTTGCATTTCCTTGGAATATCTGTTATAGTTCTAACTAGAAGTTTCTGAATCTTTTGAGTCACCTTCACAATTTATGCCATGGTATAGTAGCTACCTTTTACCTTTTACTAAAATTTCTTCCAGACTTATCTTGTTAATTTTCAAGGTAGCTAACTGGTTATGCTCAACTGTTTCTACATTGGCTACTATAAAATTAGGGTGGTAGTTTTTTTTTTTTTCAGTTTTTGGCTGGGGCTGGGTTTGAACCTGCTACCTCTGGCATATGGGGCCAGCACCCTACTCCTTTGAGCGACAGGTGCTGCCCAGGTGGTAGTGTTTTATTAGTCAGGATAGGCTAGGTTAAGCTATCATCATAAATAACCCCAGAAGCTTACAACAAGGCTTCTCAATCTCACCACTAATTACAATTTTTTTTTTAACATTTTGACCAAATATTTCTTTGTTCTGAGGACCTGAACTGTGCATGGTGGGATATTTGGCAGCATAAATGTCCTGTACCCACTAGAGCAGTAACTTTCTTTCTTTTTTTTTTTTTTTTTGAGACAGAGCCTCAAGCTGTCCCCCTGGGTAGAGTGCCGTGGCATTACAGCCCATAGCAACCTCCAACTCCTGGGCTCAAGCGAGTCTCTTGCCTCCGCCTCCCAAGTAGCTGGGACCACAGGCGCCCGCCACAACGCCCGGCTATTTTTTGGTTGCAGCCATCATTGTTGTTTGGCGGGTCCAGGCTGGGGATTTGAACCTGCCACCTTAGATGTATGTGGCTGGTGCCTTAGCCAGTTGAGCTATAGGCGCCAAGCCTAGCTCATTTTTTTGACCATCTCTTGTCTGTAGGAAGTGTCCCAAGTACAGTGATAACATACCTTGGATTTTCTTTTTATTGAGATAAAATTTACATACCATAACAATTCAGTGATTTTTAGTTTATTTGAATACAGGCCTGTACATATATCACCGCTATCTAATTATAGAAGATTTTCATTTTTTAAGAAAGAAACCCCTTAAGCACATGTGGTCTTTCCCTATTCTTCTAATCCAGGCGTTCTCAAACTATGGCCCGTGGGCCACATGCAGCCTGCCTAGGACATTTATCCGGCCTGCTGGGTGTTTTTGCTGCCGCTGCCTGTATTGCTTAGCAGCTGACTTGTCCTGGGGCCTGCAGTCCAGCCCTCCAATGGTCTGAGGGACAGTGAACTGGCCCTCTGTTTAAAAAGTTTGAGGACCCCTGTAATCATCTAATTCTTGGCAGCCACTAATGTGCATTCTGTTTCTATGAATTTGTCTGTTCTGTACATGCATATATGGAATTATACAATATATGGGCATTCGTATATGGCTTCTTTGACTAAATGTTTTCAAGGTTCCTCCATGTTCTAGCATATACTAGCACTTTATTCCTTTTATGGATAAAACTGCATTGTGTGGAAATACCACATTTTGTTTATCCATTCATTGCTTGATGGTCATTTGGGTTATTTCTACCTTTTGGCTATTATGAATAATGCTGCTATGAACATTTGTATACAGTCTCTTGAGCATCCACTTAGGATTAAATTGCTTGGTCATGTAAGTTTGTTTTGACTTTTTGAGGAACTGCAAAAGTGTTTTCCAAAGAGGCTGCTGTATTTTACATTTCTACTAGCAATGGGTAAGGGTTCTAATTTCCCCTTATCCTCTCTTAACACTTGTTATATTGTTGTTGTTTTTGATTATAGCTATTCTAGTGGGTATGAAGTGATATCTCATTGTGGTTTTGATTTGCATTTTCTTAATGACTAATGATGTTAACCATATTTTCATGTGCTTGTTGGCCATTTGTGTATATATGTATATATATTTTGAGAAATGTCTATTTGTATCTTTGCTCATTGTTTAATTGGGTTATTGTCTTTTGTTGTTGAGTTGTAAGAGTTCTATATGTATGCACTGTGGATACCAGACCCTTACTACTATTTGCTATGCAATTGTTTTTTTATTGTACCCCCGGTTTGAGAACAATTACAGATCTCATATCTTATTACTAAGCAGATAGATTGTAACAAAAGCTGAGCTGTAGAAGAGAATAATGGATATAATAATGAAGTGATTGGAGTGAAATAGAATTACTCAATAAAAGCTTTTTTAAACTTCTTTTCTATGAATTGTTAAAATTCTTGGTGATATGATAGAATTGTATAATGACACAGATATACCTTGCTATCCAAATCTACTAAATCTCAAATATCAAGTGGTAATTAATATTTGGTATTCAAATAATGTGGAATGCCACATTATTTGAGTTTGTTTTATTTGTTTTATTGTTGTATTATAAGAAGTAATTGTTTTATGCTTGAGTTTTGGGTAGTGAACAAAAAGTGTTTGGATAGAGAAGGGTACTTTTACTCTGTATTGCCCTTTCACGTTTTTTCTGAATATTCCATTTTTGAGTTTGAATAGTAAGAATTTGGGTAGCATAGAAATCTATACAAAAGCAGTATTTTTGAAATTTAAAATTGCATTTTACAAAATCCAGAAATGAGAAATAATTTATGAATTATTGTATGTTTTCTTTTTCTGATGCTAAAGGGTTGTTAATTTTAGTTTCTCTGATTTTTGAAATGGTTAAGTGTGGTCTGTTAAGAAGTATCAGGTACGAGTATCAGATAAAATAACGTCTTAAGGATGAAATTGAGTATCATGGGGTACATGGCAGAATTAGTTTGAGAATCCTTTGCTTAATGGATTATGAGGGGCAAGTTAGGAAAATGTGTAGTTATGATTGACAGCTTCTGATTTTTTTTGTTTTTATTCCTTTGTTCTACATTTTTATCTTTTGTTGAAGAGAGCTTTGGATTCTTTTAGTATTTCACTTAATCATTTTTCTGAATTCATTATTATGTAAGCCAGTGAGTTTACATGTATAAAACTAGTATTTGTTTTAAGTGCCCTTATTATAAGGATATTTTTATAATTCAAGGTAACAGAAGGATGTGGTTTTGTGTAATGTGCATTTTTTAAATTGTAAGAGCAGGATAAGTCAAAGAGATTGCTAAAAGAAAAAAAATGATGGCTATAACCAGTGGTTTAAATTAACATTTCAAATTTTGATTAGGAAATTAGCAATTGGCTCGGTGCCTGTGGCTCAAGTGGCTAAGGCGCCACCCACATACACCTAAGGTGGCGGGTTCGAATCCAGCCCGGACCCGCCAAACAGCAATGACAGCTGCAACCAAAAAATAGCCGGGCGATGTGGAAGGTGCCTGTGGTCCCAGCTACTTGGGAGGCTGAGGCAGGAGACTCGCTTGAGCCCAGGAGTTGGAGGTTGCTGTGAGCTGTGAAGCCATGGCACTCTACCTAGGGGGATAGCTTGAGGCTCCATCTAAAAAAAAAAAAAAAAAAAAAAGGAAATTAGCAATTAATGTGATCTGCTTTAGACATTTCACCCTAAAAAAAGAAAAGAAATTCTACTCAGATGTGCCTTACAATTGTATTAAAAATTATTGTAACTATACCATTAGAAGTAAAGCAGCATTTCTAATAACTTGAAGCAGTAAAAAAGCATTTCCATCACAGTTGTTTTACAAAGTTTGAAGGGGATTATTTAGAAACAAAGTTATCCCACAAGATTTTTTTTCTTTTACTCACAAAATTGTTGATGTGTATAATGGCCTATGTGAATAAAATAGCTTTCTGAAACTTGACATAGATTGCCACTGTGAAAAGCCTTATGAAAATACAAACTTAAAATAGAAAATATCAAAACTTACTAATGTTATCACCATCTTTTGTTGGCATGACACATTTTATGCTTTTTAGAAAACCTGCCATACATTATTTTATCTTTTTCCAGAAATGTAGGAAGATAGAGATGTGTCTTAAAAAACAGCTGATCAGTTGGAAAACATTTAGTAATTCTTCTTAATGCAGTTGGGGTTTCCTTTAGCATACATACTTCCCTCTTATTATCCAAAGAAGTAATTGTATGATAATTCAATCTTAGAAGTATAAAGATTTTGACTCAGTGCCCATAGCTTAGTGGTTAGGGCGCTGGCCTTACACACCGAGGCTGGCGGTTTCAAACCCAGCCTGCTAAACAATAATGTCAACTGCAACAAAAAATATAGCTGGGTGTTGTGGCAGGTGCTTGTAGTCCCAGCTACTGGAGAGGCTGAGGCAAGAGAATCACTTAAGCCCAACAGTTTGAGGTTGCTGTGAGCTATGACACCATGGCACCCTACTAAACGTGACATAGTGAGACTCTGTCTTTAAAAAAAAAAAAAAAGCATAACTGTTTACCTAACTTTTCATGTAAGAACAAAACATAGAATTGGGCTGGGCATGATGGCTTACACCACCCCTTTGAGAGGCCAATGTAGGAGAATCACTTGAGGCCATGAGTTCAAGACCCCATCTCTAAAAAGAAACATAGTAAGACCCCATCTCTAAAAAGAAATAAATTTAACATAGTAAGGAAACATAGTAAGACCCCATCTCTAAAAAGAAATAAAATTTAAAAATTACTCAGGCAGACGGGTGGCGCCCGTGTCTCAAAGAGGTGGTGGGTTCAAATCTAGCCCTGGCCAAAAAAAAAAAAAATTTACTCAAACAGGGTGGCATGCATCTGTAGTCCTAGTTACTCAGAAGGTTGAGCCAGGAGGATTGCTGGAACAGGAGTTAAGAGGGGTACAGTGATCATGTCATCACACTCTAGCCTGGGTGATGAGAGTGAGACCATGTCTCATAAAAACCAAAAAACACAGACTGAACTCTGCTAGAAGCAAGCTTTTTATTTAGATTGCTTATTACTATCTGAAATTTAGGTAGGTTGTTCTTTTTTTTTTTAATCTCTGTTAAAGATTATTTATATTGAGATTGACTTTTTGGTTTAGATATTGTGAACACTAGTCTTATTTTCCATGAGAATTACTGTTGTTGGAAAAATAGTTCATAATGAGCATTTCTATTTTTCTTGGTAATACAGAAACTGACATTTGATGTCATGATTAGCTTATTTTTAATAAAATTAGAATAATTTTATTATTATCAACAAAAGATTATTGTGTACATGTCTCTTTTTAGGCAACTTTTTAGAGATTTTCAGAGATTAAAGGTGTGCTTTACCTTTCCTAAACTCACAATGTAAAGGGGAAGAAAAACTAAAAAGATCTTGCTTGGTTTTCATTTTACAACCGAATGCATAATATGGCTTAAGGTAAGTAATGGGCCCCTTTAGTACTTTTATAATGACTGGTTTGTACAGATTTTTGAAGTATACAGTATGCATGGAAGAAAGACTTGTTTAATTTGTTAAATTAAGACACATTCAGGCTCGGCGCCTGTGGCTCAAGTGGCTAAGGCGCCAGCCACATACACCTAAGGTGGCGGGTTTGAATCCAGCCTGGCCCACCAAACAGCAATGGCTGCAAGCAAAAAAAAGTAGCTGGGCGTTGTGGCGGGCGCCTGTGGTCCCAGCTACTTGGGAGGCGGAGGCAGGAGACTTGCTTGAGCCCAGGAGTTAGAGGTTGCTCTGAGTTGTGATGCTATAGCACTCTGCCCAGAGGGACAGCTTGAGGCTCTGTCTCAAAAAAAAAAAAAAAGACATTCAGTTAAGATTCTTTCATGGTTTTCACATCTTTTTTATTGTTCCAAATACATGGATATTTGTGGATTTTTATCTGGTTACTCTCCTTCTAGTCCAGAGGTTCTCAACGTGTGGGTCGTGACCCCTTTGTAACAATGAAAATACATCGAGGCATTAGAAAGGTTGAGAACCACTGCTCTAGTCAATGCAGGCATATTTTATAGGTCATTTGTAGGTATTATTTACCTTTATACCTGCCAGCAGAATGGTCTTCTATTCTCTTTTACCTTTCTTTCCATCTTTTAGATTCATTGTTTATCAAAGCCAGAAGGGGTATGTAACTTACTTTCTTGTCCAAACATGTAATTTAAAGAGGAAGGAATTTAAAAGATACTTTTTAGCTTGATAAACTTAAAACATACATGAAAGTAGAAAAGTACAGTGAACACTTAGCTATATTGGCTAATGCCTATTCTTTTTTTTTTTTTGAGACAGAGTCTTACCTTTGTCGTCCTCGGTACAGTGCCAGCAACTTCAAACTCTTGGACTTAAGCGATTCTCTTGCCTTAGCCTCCCAAGTAGCTGGGACTACAGGCACTTGCCACAACACCTGGCTATTTTTAGAGATGAGGTCTCCCTCTGGCTCAGGCTAGTCTGGAACCTGTGAGCTCAGGCAGTCCACCTGCCTCAGCCTCCCAGAATACTAGGATTACAGGCGTAAACCACTTTGCCTAGCCTTCCATGTCCATTTTTGTTTCATCCCCAACTGAATTATTTTGAAGCAAATTCCAGATACCTTATTTAGTATTCAATCCTCTCTGCATCCTTTAAGCAACATCTCCCTTTTCCTGCCTTCCATACCTCTCAGATGGTTTATACATTTTTGTTTTATTTTGTTTTATTCATTTCATTTGAGACAGAGTTCTTGATCTGTTGCCCCAGCTTACTGTCACCTCAAACTCTTGGCAAGCCTCCTCCCTTTGTCTACCAAGTAGCTGGGACTATAGGCACATGCCATGCCACCTCACTAATTTTTCTATTTTTAGTAGAGATGAAATCTAACTCTTGATCAGGCTGCTCTTGAACTCCTGACCTCAGGTGATCGTCCTGCCTCAGCCTCCTAGAGTGCTAGGATTACAGTAGTGAGCCACCATGCCCCTCCTGGTTTATAAATTTTAAGAAATAACACATCTAAATACTGAGAGGACAAATTTTTGCTTTTGTTTTGTTTACTAGTAATTTTTCTTAAAAGCAGCCATGTAGTGAGGATTTATTCTGGGCTGGACAAGAGAACTTTGATGTTAACATCTATTTTATAGGTGGAGAAAAAGATTTAGAGAGATTAAGGGTTTCATTCATGATTACTTGTCTTTTTAGAAAATGGTAGATCTGGGATTGGAATTTAGAGTTTTACACTCATTTATTCTTAAGGTTTTGTTTTGTTTTGTTTTGTTTTGTTTTTGGAGACAGTGTCTCACTATATCGCCCTACGTAGAGTGCCGTGGTGGCACAGCTCACAGCAACCTCAAACTGCTGGACTTAAGCAATTCTCTTGCCTCAGTCTTCTGATAGCTGGGACTACAGGCACTCACCACAACATCTGGCTTTTTTTTTTTTTTCTGCAGTGTTCATCAGGCCTGGGCCAGGTTTGAACCCACCAGCCTCAGTGTATGTGGCTATTGCCTTAACCATTGAGCTGTGAGCGCCGAGCTATTCTTAAGTATTGTGCATATGCCTTTGTAAAATTTCCTATTCAGTCCATAGGGTTGTATATCTTTGTTTCTAATCACTAATTGTTTACCTGCTTTATATTACATTAAGGAATTGTGGTTTCTTTACCCATAATCTTACCATAAACAGGAGTTTAATTATTTTTTCTGTTCTCTAGCCTAGAATAAAATACTTTGCCACCTTCTCTTCAACTGTTACAGTCTGATTTGTGTTTCCTTTTTTCATCTGTGTGTATTAGTTTTGTTAATTAATAGTATTCAGAGCTAAATAGGTTTCTGAACCGAATGTTTCCACTGGCTTTGTTTTCATGTATATGTTAATAGATTGGCCATTCTTTCTTATTAGCTGAAATTTTTACGTAAGCTAAGAAAGACAGCAAAAGATAGCCAAGTGATAATGGTTCTAGGACTTAAGTTTGGTGAGTCTTCTTTGCAGTCAAGCCTAGTTCATAAGGCACTTTGGAGCTTGTAACAAACTCATTATAGTAACAAACACCTTATAGTAAAGGTGTGTACAGGGCCTGGCCTTTTTTTCTATTCATATCCTTCACAGAGACCTCAAGGGACAGGGTTGGAGAGGCAAACAGGGTAAAGCAGATTGAGGTCAGGATTCAGGATTCCAGAATCTTAGCCAAATGCCTTCTCAGTTCTAACCTTCTAACTGTGACTTCGATTTCGTGCAGTTGGCAGTAAGTATTTTAAAATTGTGTGGTAGAGAAGGAAGTTGCTGAGTAGTGTATAACTGCTAAAAAGGGGAGGGAGAAATTTGGCAAATATTAAAAGTCATATACTGTTTTGGTAATTTATACAACATTGGTCTTAGACAAAATAATGCCTTTAGTGGGCACTAGAAGATGTTGTGAAAGGGTAATGGGGTGAAATTCCCATCACAGTAAAATGAGAAGCTTCTAACTTCACTAAGAATAAAAAATGAGAAGAACATAAATATTTATGAGTATTTCCCTATGTTCCAATGTAGCTTTTTGTTACATAATAAATGATATAAGTATTAATTTCATCATATGTGTTAGGTTCTGGGAATTTTCATTTAGCTAATAAGGAAGCTGACAAAGTTTGACTTGTATAAATGGTCTTATCTGATCGCAGTTAAAATACTTTAATTATGGACCATCGTTAAGAAGTCTATAATAGTCTTTGGTCATAGTTACTGAGAAAAACCTTTAAACTGGTCATTTTTGTATGAGTATTTAAAAGAGCTAATATACATCTTTTAAAAATGATTTTGTTAATATATTATTCAGTAGTCAGTGTACTAAAATTTTACTTATTGTTTATCTGTTATCTATTACTCACGTTTATCTTTAGTAATAATACTGTCATGGTAGTTGATGTTAATCTTTCTAGATCGTTTTCCATTCTGGAAAGAAAATATGGAAGGATAAAATAATAAAGTAATGTGGATTAATTTCCAGCAATTTTTAAAGAGGTTCTAGAATTTTGCTATATTGACTTTCTTTCTTTTTTTTTTTTTTTTTTTTTAATTTTTTGAGTCATAGTCTCAGTATGTCACCCTCACAGCAACCTCAAACTCTTAGGCTTAAGTGATTCTCTTGCCTCAGCCTCCCAGGTAGCTCCCTGTAGCTGAGACTACAGGTGCTCACCACAACGCCTGGCTATTTTTTGTTATAGTTGTCATTGTTGTTTAGCTGGCCTGGGCCAGGTTCGAACCAGTGTGCTAGGGGCGCCAAACCTGCATTGACTTTTTAAAAAAAACTAACAAACAGGTGTTAGTAAAGTGATAAAGTTACTTATTGTTGATTTGGGGGGGGGGACAGTCTCACTTTGTCACGCAGGGTAGAGTGTTGTAGCATCGTAGCTCACAGCAACCTCAAACTCTTGGGCTTAAGCAATTAAGCCTAAATCTCTTAACTGGGACTACAGGCGCCTGCCACAGTGCCCAGCTATTTTTAGAGACGAGGTCTTGCTCTGGCTCAGGCTAGTCTGGAACCTGTGAGCTCAGACAGTCCACCCACCTCAGCCTCTCAGAGTGCTAGGATTACATGAGTGAGCCACTGCACCCAACCCTGATAAAGTTATTTTTCTTGTGAGACAGGTACAACCAGCTTTTATTTGTGTATATATTTACATGTGTAGCTTTCTACTATGTAGGATTTATTAAAATAGATTCTGACATGTTAAATAGGCATATACTGAAGTTCAGAAATCCCAGTGTATCTACTAAAAACAGTTTTAAAAGGACTTGTGGCTTCCAAGTACAAATACATAATCTTATCTAAAAGATAATCATTCTCTTTGACCTCCTCCTACTTAGGAGAAGAACTTCTGCTTAATTTTATGTAACATATCCACATCAAAGATTAGTACATTTTATTGGTGAGAGGCAAAGGTAAATGCATGAACAAGATTGAGATAGAAAAGAGAAACTAAAAATGTCCACATTAGGTCAGAAGACTTTTAGGTGGGAATTACCAGGAGCTGTTAATCTATGTGGGACTTAATTTTTCTAAAAAGTAGATGTAGGTAATGGTCCAATGTAAATGAGCAAGACTGTTAAAACTATTAAGAAGGTTGAATTATCCACAAATTTCAATCTTTTAAAAGCAAGAAAATGTTTATTAATGGAGAAGAGTATTCTAATACAATTCCACTAATGAAAAGAAATGAACTGACATTGTGGCATGGGCAAGGGACTAGAGATGTTGAAGACCATGTTTGCCTCTTTTTTTCCTTTTCCTGAGGATCTAAATTTTACTTTGGAAAGATGGAAGGTTTGGTCTTGTTAAGTGATGAATAAATGTTTGTATATTACCTCTCAGATACTACTTGGTACAAATTCTTTCTTTTTTTTTTTTTTTTTTGAGACAGAGCCTCAAGCTGTCCCCCTGGGTAGAGTGCTGTGGCATTACAGCTCACAGCAACCTCCAACTCCTGGGCCCAAGCGAGTCTCCTGCCTCCGCCTCCCAAGTAGCTGGGACCACAGGCGCCCGCCACAACACCCGGCTATTTTTTGGTTTCAGCTGTCATTGTTGTTTGGCGGGTCCGGGCTGGGGATTCGAAGCCACCACCTTAGGTGTACATGACTGGCGCCTTAGCCGGTTGAGCTATAGGCGCTGAGCCCTTTTTTTTTTTTTTTTTTTTGAGATGGAGCCTCAAGCTATCCCCCTGGGTAGAGTGCCATGGCATCACAGCTCATAGCAACATCCAATTCCTGGGCTCAAGCGAGTTTCCTGCCTCAGCCTCCCAAGTAGCTGGGACCACAGGCGCTCACCACAACGCCTGGCCATTTTTTAGTTGCAGCTGTCATTGTTGTTTGGCGGGCCTGGGCTGGGGACTCGAACCCCCGCCACCTTAGGTGTATGTGGCTGGTGCCTTAGCAGCTTAAGCCACAGGCGCCGAGCCTACAAATTATTTCTTAAAACTATTTGTAGATGTTTAGGTAAAAATACTTTTAGTAATTACTGTACCAAGTCAGCCAGTCAAAATTTTGTCACATGTTCTTTAATAAATGATCATATGAGATCAATTATTTTGAGGAATACAAATATATATCCAGTTGTTCATATGTACCTAGAAAAAAGGTATTAAATAAGAGCTATATTAAGAAACAGAAGGTCTGTTGTCAAATTATACTGCTGCCAGTCTCTGGTTTCTATTCTGTTTGGCTCAACAGAAATTTAAGTGATGACAGTAATAAAACTATTGCTGTTATATTTGATTTTAGATTTTAAAATGATCACACTTTTAAAACTGAATGCTGAACGGATGTTCTCAGATGCAAAATATACAGGATCTTCAGATGTTTGATCTAAAAATGTAGCCTTGGATTCTGCCAGGAATGTTTTTTTTTTTTTTGAGACAGAGCCTCAAGCTGTCCCCCTGGGTAGAGTGCCGTGGCATTACAGCTCACAGCAACCTCCATCTCCTGGGCTCAAGCGAGTCTCTTGCCTCCGCCTCCCAAGTAGCTGGGACCACAGGCAC
>CAUYTI010073351.1:0-14722 GCA_963575145.1 Galago senegalensis | reverse complement strand
GCTGCAACCAAAAAAAAATAGCCGGGCATTGTGGCCGGCACCTGTGGTCCCAGCTACTTGGGAGGCTGAGGCAGGAGACTTGCTTGAGCCCAGGAGTTGGAGGTTGCTGTGAGCTATAATGCCACGGCACTCTACCCAGGGGGACAGCTTGAGGCTCTGTCTCAAAAAAAAAAAAAAAAAAAAGACATGAAACTGTAAGATTTCTAGAAGTGAAGAATTTATGAAGAAGATTCCAAAGGCCATCACAGCAACAACAAACACAAATGGATTTGATTAGGTTAAAAAGCTTCTGTGCAGCTAAAGAAACATTAGAGCAAATAGACAACCTACAGAATGGGGGAAAATATTTGCATGCTATACATCCAATAAAGGACTGATAACCAGAATCTACAAAGAACTCAAGCTAATTAGCAAGGAAAAAACCAAACAACCCCTTTGAAAAGTGGGCAAAGATGTGAGCGGAAGCTTTGCAGAAAAAGATAGACTACTGGCCAACAACACAGGAAAAAATGCTCAACATCTCTCATCACTGGGGAAATGCAAATCAAAAACACAATGAGGTACCATCTAACTCCAGTGAGAACAGCTTTTATCAAGAAGTCCCCAAACAACAAATGCTGCTTGGATGCAGAGAGAAAGGAACGCGTGTCTACACACTGTTGGTGGGACTGCAGACTAGTACAGCCTCTGTGGAAAGTAGCAAGGAGATTCCTCACGGAACTAAAAGTAGAACTACCATTCAATCCAGCAATCCCTCTACTGGGTATTTACCCAAGGAGAAGAAAGACACTTTACACTTGCATGTTTAAGCAGCACAATTCATGACTGCAAAGATGTGGAAACAGCTCAAGTGGCCAACAAGTGAGTGGATTAATAGAACATGGTACATGTATACCATGGAGTACTTACTACTCAGCCACAAGGAAAGGGTGGACTAATGCCTTCTGTAACAACCTGGGTGGAAGTGGAGGCCGTTCTTCTAAACAAATACATGTACACATGCCATTAAATTGGAACTAACTGACACTGATGCACACATATGGAAATAACACTCATCAAATTCCAATGGGGGGAGAAGGGAGGAGATGGGTAAGTTCACACCCAGTGGGCACTGTCTGGGTGACGGGCACACTTGCAACTTCGACTCAAATGATACAAAAGCACTCTATGTAACCAATGTTTGTTCCCCATAATTTTCTGAAATAAAAATTAAATTTTAAAAAGATGCTAGTTCTCAGTATTGGCAAACAAATGAAAAACAAGGAATTCCAAACCCTGCAGATAAAAGTATATAACCTTTCTGGAGGGCAATGTGACAAGGTACTTTAAGCCTAAACATTTCCATTTCCTTTGACCAATTTTACTTTCAGAAATTTTGTGAAAGGCAAAAAAATCAGTGACGTTCAAAACAGTGCGCCAAGGCAGGCATTATATCACACGGCAAATAAATATAATTTAAAGTGCAAAGTGGGATGTACGGTATGAGTCCAATTCCCTTTACACATCTATGTGCCCTACACATGAACAACACACAGAGGAAGGAGACAGGCTGACACGCGAAAGGAACACCAAGATGTTCACAGCAACTATCTGTGAGTAACTTACAGATTTTTTCTATAATAAGCATGTATTATTTTAGGGCCACATGTATCGACTTCAAGTACGCATACACTGTAGACCAATACAGAGAACAACTGACCTTGTCTGCTCTCTTGAGGACCACGTTAGCGTGCGGAGGAATGTTCACTTCCAAAGAATCCCTTTTTCAAAATGGAAATAAATATTTTACAGTGCTAATTTGCAGAATTATAGTTATCCAGGATGTAAATCTAAAATAAAACTATAAATTCTTATACTAAAAAATGTTTACAAAAAAAAAAGATTATGGTTTAGTTAGTCTGAAAATTTTATGCGTAAATATCAATCAGATTTTCTAGTCTCCATGTTAATCCGCATCTTCATTTAGGCAAGGTTTAAAGTTCCAAATTCTCATCAAGATTACCATTAACATACCGACTTTAGCTTAGCATTGGCTCTGACTATATGGGAATCTTATCAGGATTTTGAGTTCATATGATTAAATTACCACATTTTAAAATGTGAAGATTATTAATATTTTTCTAAAGATAGTGAATCCTGAATGTTTAAGATACCTTAACAAGAGCAGAACTCCTGCTTTTCCCAGAAGACGCCACGCGACCCATTCTGCAGTTGTTCTGTCTGCTTCATACGTAGCTTGCTGGCCAACAATAAAAACCAGCGGCAGCCCCAGCTGGAGATGGACAGTTGAAACTTGTTGAGGATCTTTAGTAACTTCAGTCTTCATTTAAAAAACAAAAATGGCTTGTGTGATTATAATATTCCAACATTTTGACTTAAACTCTCCTAATCATTATTAATATAGCCACAAGTAAAAAACAAGTCTGTGAAATAAATTCAACATTAACAGAAACGATCTCTTAATTTCCTAAGTTTAACGTCCCCCCGCATCCTACAAAGCTTGAGCATTATAAAGCTAACAAATTTTATAAGGCGTTAAAACACAAAATTATCAAGTAGTAATAAATATACTATAAATTAACAAACAAACAAACAAAAAAGCAAATAAAACACTGTGCTCCTTGTCGAGATAGATATTTCAAAGGAACTGAAACAGATAACTAAGGAACAAACATTCTCACGTAAGAACTTAACAAATAATAATGCCATGTCACATAAAAGTTTAAGTGAACATTTTAATTATCTAATAAGTACCTTTAATGAATGTGCTAATAGTTAAAATTTTCCAATACTTAAACACTTTGCATTATTTTTCTCTCTAAAGTTTTGAAACGTTTCTATTTTGTACACTATAGAGGTCAATGTGTTAAGCTATTTAAGGGCACACTTTCATGAATGTACACTATATGATTTTTAAAAAAGAAAGAAAGAAAAGCTCTACTCCCTTCTGTTAAGATGCCACTTCTAAATTTTGTCTCCCAATTTAAATACACAATATTTAAATCACACAAAAAGATTAAGTTTCTCCCCTGGAAGTATACACAATATTTACTTTCCTTTCAGTTAACCAGTTTTGGTTTTTCTGTTACCTCTCATTGTATTTCATCTGCTATGTGGTGTTTGGTGTGCACAACATATAGCTGCCCCAAACCAAAATCATCTAGCATCCCGTTCCTCAAAAATAACTGCTCTTAATATTGCAGTAAAGTTTACACTTATTGAAAGACACAGATGCTTTATATAGACATTTAGCTTGATATTCACAACAAATCAGTTCCTCTTAAATGTTTTGCTACATATTTATTTTTAATATACTCTTTGTATTTAAATCAATTTACGTATGTGTTTGTGTGTACATATATACTATAAATTAACAAACAAATCCTAGACCTCTCTTCCTCATGGATATCCACTTTGTCAATGGATTCCTTATAATGGCCACATTGTAGTCAATCGCATGTAATTTTTAAAGCAAAAGTTTGTATCATTCTTTCATTTTTTATGATACAAAACAGTATAATAATGAACATTCTTACACAAAATTTTCAAAATGCTAACAGTTTTCAGATAAACTGCTTAAAGAGAATTTCCCACAACTTACCTTCTTACTCTGCCCTCCAAAAAAAGTATGTATCTGCCTCTCCTCACGCTTAACAGAGGCATCTCTTCCTGCGCAATCTTGCCCATGCTGCATTATCTTACATGACATTTTATAAACACACGTAGTACATAACTTTACATGCTGCCTATTGTTTTATTTCTTTAATTAATTATCAGTGATGTGGAATTCTTATTTTATAACTATTCTATGGCTAGTATTTTTACTTTATGTTCTTTGCTGGTGTCTTCTCCTGAAATAATCGTATTTTCATAATTGACTTATGTGAATATTTAATAAAGGAAAAGCCAAAATAAGTAAACGCCATGTCACAAAACAATGAGGGACGTCTGAGTTACGACAGCAGATTGAATACACACATCTCATTTCACTGCCTCCAGAAACCTCAGGAAAACTACAGCAGGAGAATTTTAATGGATAAGTTTTGTATGTATGTGAAGAAAGGATAAGAGAAAAGGTAGCAAAATTTTAGAAGCCAGAGAACAAAATAATAACTGACTTAGGAGACTGTACAAAGCAAAATCCTAGGCCATGAGAAGGAAAACTAAGATATAACTCAATTTTAACTGCAAGATCTGAGCTCAGGAACGTCAGCGTCTGGAATGTCTGGAAATGGGTGAAATGTATTGGAGGTAAAGGGGCAGGAAGGCTCTAATAGTAACATAAAGGGGAGTAAGTCAAGTTCTTGAGAAGTAGTTTCCCTGGGCTGCACAGGCAACTGCCCCTCCCCACACAGGCAGAAATGCAAGAGGACGAGGACGTGAGGGGCAGCTGAGGCTGTGCTCAAATCAGGGATTTTAAGTACCCAAATGTTGAGATGTCCCAGCAGACTCCTCCACACTCAGTTACCAGAATGCTAAAAGCCAGACCTAAGTCATCAAACAGAAGACTGGAAGATCCTTTTCTGGACAACCTGAGTGATCTCCAAAAGCCTAAAGATGTTAACATCGGGGCTCAGCAAAACCCAGCCCAGGCCCACCACTGTATGGAGTTCTGAGTTAACAATTCTGGAAATTCTCAGCCAGCCTGCTTTCTGATTTCAAATTCTGAATCATGAACAGATATCCAAGGATTAACAAACACCTAAGCAAAACCTCTAACAGGAAAGACAGAGCAGGACAAATGGAAAAATAAACAACAGGGAGGAAACAGACCATGCAGGAAGACGGAAGGTTCAGAAACCACCACTGAGAACCTCAAGGAAAGAGAAAGGCACCACATCTGCGAAGAATGAGAACTAAAGCCAGACAAACCTCTCCCAAGACCAGACCCAAGACCGATGGAAGACAGGACAGAAAAGGTAGTATCACTGAAGGACTAGCTCAAGAGATCCAACGTCCAAATAACAGGAGTCACAGAGAGAAGAAGATAGGAAGAAAGAAATGATCACTGAAACAAACACAAGATTCTCCACAACCGAAAAAGCTGCCAGATTAAAGAACCTGAGAGGATCCAATACAGAGGATAAAAGCAGATAAACATAGAGATGTATTCTGGTAAACCTCCTCATTGCTGAGGCTTGAAGACAATATGTATCCTAAAAGTTTCCAGACAGAATCCCGGATTTACCTATGGTAGACAGAATCCTAAATTGGCCCTGAAGATTCCTGCCCACGGGTGAACAGGTCTCGTGTAATCCCCTGGAGTGTGGGTAGGACCCATGGGGTAGCCATCCCCTGGATTAGTTATGGTATGAAAGAGGCTGTTACTGCACACAAGTAAAATGTTCCTGCTGGCTTTGAAGGAGCAAGCTGCCCTGCTGTGAGAAGTCCCCGGGGCAAAGCAAGACAGCAGCCTCCCGGGGTGGAGAGTGGCCTCTGGCCAACAGCCAGGGAGAACATGGGGCTCTGAGGAACTGAACTCTGCTGGAAACCCAGGTGAGTGGAATGGCCTGAAGGAGTGGAAAAGCCTGGCTTCTTCCTTGTGTATTTGGAGAATTACTGTAACTCAGTATTATAAAGTGAAAAGGTGAGGCACGGCTAGGGGTCCCGCAAGGGGCCAGATTACTGAAAATCACAGAAAGACTTTATTGTGTAAATAAAGTGAAACCACTTATGAATTGTAAGAGTTGTAATATGATTGTGTATGTGTTTACAAAACACTGTTGTCGGTCTTCAAAACAGATTTAAGAAGTTAAATCAGACGTGGGGAGATGCAGGAACTGAGGCTATTGTCCCAGATTTTGTCATAAATGAATAGATTGTCAAATAACCAGTAACATGGAAAAAGAACATGTGGTGAAGAAGAGCAGCACCTTCATGTCGGCTGTGTTGAGCTTAAGGAGAGATACAGCTAAGCAGTTGTTAGACATATGGGAATGGAGCTCCAAAGCAACGCAAGGCCTGAAAACTCAGATTAGAGACTCAGGCAGTAGGGCGGTGCCTGTGGCTCAGTGGGTAGGGCGCCGGCCCTATATACCGAGAGTGGCGGGTTTGAACCCGGCCACAGCCAAACTGCAACAAAAAGTAGCCAGGCGTTGTGGCAGGCGCCTTTGGTCCCAGCTACTCAGGAGGCTGAGGCAAGAGAATTGCCTGCACCCAGGAGATGGAGGTTGCTGTGAGCTGTGACGTCATGGCACTCTCCCAAAGGCTTAAAGTGAGACTCTGTCTCTAAAAAACAAAGAATCGGGTAGTAAAGGCAAGAAACAGATGAGATTACCTGGAGGGTGTGTTTTAAGTATCTGTGACTATACAGCAAAGCACCCAAAACTGAGTAGCTTGAAATAACATGAATCATTTCTTTTACTCGTATATCTGCAAGTTTGTCTCTGCTTTTCGTGGCATTAATGGGCTATTTTGAAGGGGGCTGAAGACTCCTCTTTAAAAATGGTTCACCTGGACGGCCAGCACACCACATCTGACAGTTTAGAGCTCAGCCAGGGCTGTGACTGAGGTGCCTGGGCTCCTTTTCACCCTTAGCTTCTCTCGGACTGTTTAGTCTAACAGCAAAATAGTGGCATTTCAACATAGCAATGCAGAAGTGTGCGACATTTTGCCAAATACAGCTGATGAAGTCCTATCTCATCACTTCAGCCTCATTCTGTTGGTTAAGGCATTACAAAGGCCCAAGAGATTCAAAGAGAGGGAACACAGACTCCATTATTCCATAAGCACAGTGACAAGGTCACATGATAAGATGAGTTTATGTGATAAGAGGTATTGTTACCATTTGGGGGAAATATAGCCAAAGTCTGATGGGATGCGGTTTGGGGGATCTTAAGAGACGTGAATGCATTTTGCATGTGGGAGGGATGTGAATTATTGGAGCCAACGGTCTACCCTCTGTTGGGTCACAGCAGCTCACATCCCTTCCACCTGCAACACATACTCCTCTCTCCAAGACTCCCAAAGCCTCATCCCACCAGACTTTGATTTCTTTTTCTTTTTATAGGGTGAGGGAGGATCTTATAATGTTGCTGGGGCTGGACTTGAAATCCTGGGCTCAAGCAAACCTCCTGTCTTAGTCTCTCAAGAGCTGGGAGTATAGGTCTAAGCCACTGCATTTGGCCTTAGATAGCTGTGTTTAATGTTCTTTTTTTGAAAAAGACTTACAAGTATGAGACACCGTCCACCCCAATTAGGGCTCAGTCCTGCTCCCTGAGGATGTTTTCTTTTTTTTTTTTGAGACAGAGCCTCAAGCTGTCCCCCTGGGTAGAGTGCCGTGGTATTACAGCTCACAGCAACCTCCAACTCCTGGGCTTTAGCAAGTCTCCTACCTCCGCCTCCCAAGTAGCTGGGACCACAGGCACCCGCCACAATGCCCGGCTATTTTTTGGTTGCAGCCGTTATTGTTGTTTGGCGGGCCGGGCTGGGGATTCAAACGCACCACCTTAGGTGTACATGGCTGGCGCCTTAGCCGGTTGAGCTATAGGCACTGAGCTTGAGGATGTTTTCTTGAGACCCTTGGTTACAAATTCTGAGCCTTGGCCTCCCCTCCAACTCATCCCTTCCTTTTTACAAAAAAAATGATTTATCCTTGGTAGGTAGACCCAGTAAAAGAAGAGTCTCTACCTACCAAGGAGAAATCATGTTTGGTAATTTCAGTTATTTAACAGTAATACATAATTTTGAAAAACACTGGTAATCCCATCCTCAGTGCAAAAGTTCCTATCACTTTTGGATATTCTGGTACCTTAACTTCTATTTCTATTATATATTTTATTTAGTTTAATTTTTATAACACTAAAATTATCTAAGGCCAAGTGCAGTGGATGGAATTACCAATGTTTTTCTAAAATTATATATTATTAAATAACTAAAATTACTTAAAAATTACTTTCAAAAATGGATATAAGAAAAAAGAATAAGGTTCTACTATGAACTATTATATACAAATAAGTTGATTAAATGGATAAATATAATCTACCAAGATTAAATCATGAAGAAATAGGAAATCTGAACAGATAACTGGAAAAGAAACTGAATCTGTGATCTAAAACCTCCCAATTAAAAAAAAAGTGACTAGATGGCTTCACTGGAGAATCCAATCAAACATTTAAACAAAAATTAAGGCCAGTCCTTCTAAAAGTCTTCCAAAAATTTGAAGAGGTGAGAATGTTTCCAAATTAATTTTATTAATAAGAGGCCAACTTTACCCAAATACCAAAGTCAAAGATATTACAAGAAAACTAGAGACCAATATTCCTGATGAATACTGATGTAAAAATTCTAAACAAAATACAAGCAAACTGAATTCAACAGCACATTAAAAGATTACTCTTCATAAGCAAGAGGGATTTATCTCTAGGATATAAGGATAGGTGAACATACAAAAATTAGAGAATTACTATACACCACATTGAGAGAACAAAGGCCAAAAATCACATTGCTTCACGTTGCAACTGATGCAGGAAAAGCCCTTGAAAAAAACTTAACACCTTTTCATGATAAAAATTCTCAACCAAGTAGGAACAGAAAAAAATGTCAAGGTAATGAAGGCCGCATACGGGAAACTCCAGCCAATGGCAAACTATTCAATCAGCACTTTCTCTTGCCACTTCTATTCAACATACTCAAAGTCCCAGCCAGAACAATTAGCCAAAAATAAATAAAATAAATAAATGGCTAGCACCCAGACTGGAAAGGAAGAAGTAAAATTATCTCTGTTCATAGGTGTAGAAAAGATTCCACACCAAAAAAATCCCCTTGGGAATTAACAAGTAAATTCAAGCAAAGTTGCAGGATACAAAATCAACACTCAGAAAAGTTTTGTTTCTGTATGCTAACAATAAACAATCCAAAAAGAAAATTAAGATAATGATTCCATATACAAAAGCATCAAAAAGAATAAAAATAAACTTAACAAAGGAGGTGCACGGCTTACACAAGAAAAGTACAAACACTGTAGAAAAAAATTTCAAAGACACAAATAAATGGAAAGACATTCTGTGTTCATGCACTGGAAGATTTTACACTATTAAAATATCGTATTACCTACAGCAACCTACAGATTAAATACAATCCCTATCAAAATCCCAACAGTATTTTTGCAGAAATAAAAAAACCATCCTAAAATTCATACGTAATCTCAGAGGACACCAAATAACCCAAACAATCTCATGAAAGAGGCGCAAAGCTGGAGGTCTCTCACACAACATATTATAACCTACAGTCATCAAAAGACACACAGATCAATGGAACAGACACGACAGCTCAGAAATAAACCTTTACGTTTTGGTCAAGACATCTTCAACAAGAGTGTGATTCACAGGGGAAGGCTGGTGTCTCTAATAGAGACAGTGGAAAACTAGATAGACAGCCACATGTAAGAGCTCCAACAGATCTTCATCTCACACCACACACGAAAATTAACTCAGAATGGATTAAACACCTACGCCGAAGACCCCAAACTAAGACTTCTAGAAAAAAACACAGGGAAAACTTCCATGACATTGGAATAGGAATATCTTCTTGAATAAGATACCAAAAGCACAGGCAACAAAATAAAAAAAGATAAATGGGCTTACATCAAACTAAAAGTTCTAGACAGCAAAGAGAAAAACAGAGTAAAAAGACAACCCACACGATGAGAGAAAATACTTACAAACCACATAGCACTAAAGGGGTTTAATACACAGAATACAAAAGAGCTCCTACAATTCACTAACAAAACAAATAACCCAATTTAAAAATAGGCAAAGGATTGGAATAGACATTTCTCCAAAGAAGGTACATTAACAAAAAGTAGTGGACAAGTACGTAAACACATGCTCAGCATCACTGATCACCAGGAAACACACCCACAGTGACACAGGACCTCACGCCTGTCAGAACGGCCACAGAACAAAAAACAGCAAGTGTTAAGGAAGACGTGGAAAATTGGCTTGTGCAGCTACTACGAAAACCAGTTGTCTCTGAGGGAGATTTGTTCCAGGACCCCCACCCCGGTAGATATGAAAATCCACAGATGCCTAAGTCCCCCACGTAAAATGGCACAGTATTCACATATGAGCTATGCACATTCTCCCGTAAACTTTAAAATCATCTCTAGAGGACTTTCAATGCCTAACACAATGCAAATGCTACCAAATAGTTCTTATACAGTATTTTTATTTGTATTTTTTGCTGTTGTATTTTTTAAAAAATTTTTAATCTGCAGTTGGTTGAATCTGAGGATGCAGAACCTTGGATATGGAGGTCTGACTGTATAGAGGTTCCTCAAAAATTAAAAATACAAATACCATATAATTCAGCGATCTTACTTCTGGGTATATACCCAAAAGAATTAAAAACAAGACTCCAAGAATGCCCGTGTCAACAGCAGCATTACTCACAAGAGACGTGAGGTAGAAGCAACATTAACGTCCAATGTGGATAAATGGATGTCCGTATAAGAGAATGTCATTCAGACTCACAACAGGAAATCCTGACAGGTGCTACCACACAGATGAGCCTTGACAACATTTGCCAATTACACGGTTCTCTCTCCCTTTGTTATTGAGAAATAAGCCAATTACCAAAAAAACCCACAAAAAACACAAAAAATTACTGCATAATTCCACATATACACAAGGTAACTAATGTAATCAAACTCACAAAACTGAAAGTAGGTGGGTGTCAGGGCTGGGAGCAAGGGGGGCCGGAAATGTGGAATAGTTGTTCAATGAGCACAGAGTTTCTGTCATTTGACAGCAAAAAGTTCCAGAGACCTGCTGAACACCAAGACGCACATCGTTACCACCATACTATACACTCAAGAATTATGAAGGGAACGTACCTGTTATTATCACAATGAGAAAAGACGTTCTAAAACAACAGTGTTAGGAGCCCACACCCTGCTCTGCAGTACTGGACACTGCCACATCAGTTAGCAAGAGACAGAAGCTAAATGAATAAACCGTGACAGCAACCTTCTAATCCGTCTAATTTCCCATATAAAAGAGGAGGTTTAATTTAATTCAAGTATCTCGAATCTGTCTGATACAGAGAGTTACCTCAGACGCACAAATAAAAAATAAAGTAAAAGTTTCAGGAAAATCCATCAACCAACTTCACATTTTATCAGATGTTTGCACTTGATTCCTTTTGGGATCCAGGTAAGAGCTTTCCTTCTATACCACGTATAAACTGAATCCATCACTGAGGAAATCATCAGCTTCCCAAGATGTCCCTGGTATCTGCCAACAGGCCAATGATGAAACCATTTCCCCATCTGTGCTCCTATCTGGGAACTTCAATGATACATCTAGGGCAACCCCCTATCTGGCAGAAGAATCTCTATTTAAGACCCCCTTAAGAAACATATGCTCAAGATTTGTTTTCAATTTGACAGGATTAAAATGACACGCCTCCCGTCATGCACATGAGGCATCAGCATAGGCACACAAAAGCAATCTGCATCAATTTTCACGAGCTTAGAAATGAAATAACGATGCATGTGAATGCAAGAGACAGACACCAAACCCCATACTAAAAAAGCAAGATTCCCATTTCCCATTCTACCAGTTTATAGTTTATAAAAATACCAAATGATTTCATACCCTGAACCCACGAACCCAGGCTAGTTTGCAAAGCAGCTTACTAGCCACACAAAACCTAGTCATGATTAAACATGGAAGGCTTGGTATGGACGGATGTAAAAGACAAACAAGGAGGAATGGTGTACGAGGGAACGAGCATCACCGGCATGGAGAGGGTAAGAACATGGTCAGAGGCATTGATTCAAAGCCAACTGCTGAGAACCCCGGAAGTCTTCAGATTCAGGTGCTAACTTCTAAGACCTCTCCATCCTGTTCTGTAACAGTTCACAACACCATCACAATAATCTAGTTACACTAACTTTTGGTCTAAGACATGTTTCCTATAAAAGTATTTGGCCTTACTTTTTTAACCTCAACTTCGAGAACAAAAGCAACCTCAAACACTGAGGGGGCCAAATGTTCAAAGTACCAAAATGTACAAGTGACCAAACCAGCTGAGACCTCCGACGCCTTCCTAATCCAGCAAGGGTAAGGTCCTCACCACCACACACCCTGCACCTACAGCCTCAAGAAACCTTCTGAGGCTTCCCCTCCTCCTCTGCACTCTGTTCATTGCTCTGCTCTGCTCTGTGAAACCCCACCAATCGTGCTTCTCTGCCAAGCTTGTCTAGGCTGACACCATGGTGTGGATTCTCAGCTTAGCTTGCCAATCGGGCACTGATCTTCGACTTTCCAGATCATTCTTGGCTTCATGCTACTGGTCATTCATACCTATCCCAGTGTCTACCCAGCTTCTGGAACCTCTCCCTGACTCCTACATCCTAGTTCCCTAGTCGTCTAGGCAAAAAACCTCAAATAAAATGCTTATGCTTTATTCTGTAAAGGAGTTCAGACTTTGATTAATAATCTAATATTCCTTTTGGGTGAACAGGAGCTAGGGCAGGGTCACCTGCACTGTACAATGCCAGGAAGTACAATTCCTACTGTACTCTATAAAATGTATGTTTCAGGGCTGTCATTCACACCACAGACTATAAATGGTGCCCTTAAATTTTTTTTTTTGAGACAGAGTGCCGTGGGGTGCCCTTAAATTTTTTGCCACGGCAAGCTTTCAAGTGAAGTCACTCTTAACTGAATCCCAAGTCATCATGAAATTTTAAAAGTATTTCAAAATGAATATTATATGATTCCTAGTATCATAAAGTGAAACAAGACCAGAGAATCTCCCTCCTGATTATCTATCTAAAAATCCAAAAAAAATAATTTTAAAATGCAGCAAAAGAAAATAATGAGCAGAAACTTTAGGAAAGGAACAAGTTCAAGACAGAATGTTTTATTTAGCAAAGAAAAAAACAGAAGATTTAGCAAAATATGCCATGAGTCCTAATCCTGTTCCCAAATAGCAAAAAACATACTGGTGAGTAGACAAAACCCTGAAAATTCTTAATAATGCTCCACTGTTTGAAAAGAAGGGAATGAGGCCTACGGGAGACAGCAAAGAATCAAGTATACAGTGAACTGTCTGCTTTCTGCACACACACACACACACTTTATGCTACAGTGGGAGATCAAAATAAATTCAGAGAGCATTCTTTCCGTCAAAATAAGGTACATGCCCCTCCAACATGATAAGAAAAGAAAGGGAATCTTTCTTTAAAAAAAAAAAAAATTACCTGCAACTGAAATTCCAGCCACTGGAAACTTAATTTTTTTTTTGAGACAGAGCCTCAAGCTGTCACCCTGGGTAGAGTGCCGTGGCATCATAGCTCACTACAACCTCCAACTCCTGGGCTTAAGTGATTCTCCTACCTCCACCTCCCAAGTAGCTAGGACTACAGGCGCCCGCCACAACGCCCGGCTATTTTTTGGTTGCAGCCGTCCTTGTTGTTTGGCGGGCCCAGGCTGGATTTGAACCCGCCAGCTCAGGTATTATGTGGCTGGCGCCTTAGCCATTTGAGCCACAGACACCGAGCCAGAAACTTAAATTTTTTAAGTAAAAAAATCACTTAAAATAGAGAACTGAGGGATGAAGCTGGTAAAACTGTGAGTGGCAAACTCTGAATCTAAATTTCAGAAGCAAGACTTTTTAAAAGATGGGAATTCTGCTTACAAAACAGAACATAAATATTATAGATCTTAAAAAATGTGTATTATAGATCTTAATAATATAAAAACACAAAACTAACAAAAATCAGAAGGGCAAGAAGACTTGAGACAGAAATAAATGTATGAAGTTAATTTTCTCATCTTTCATAGCTAGAAGTCAATACTTTCCAAAATAAAAATAATGAATTTCTTAATGCTTTTCATAACCACTTTAACACTTCAGACAATACTTCCTAAAGAGCCCTCTAATGGTAAAGAAACATTTATCAAAAGTCCCATAATCCCTTTCGTTTCATGTCAGTTTCTTTTTCTTCTATTAAATTCCAATAAGATCAAATATAATATTTCACACGGCAAAGCATCACACACAAAATGGCATATTCTTTAGCCCATTCCTTGCCCTGTACATACCCGGACAGGTGGTGGAGCCTAATGGGATAGTTGTCTATCAGTTAATTTCTGAGTGATGGGATGAAGTGATTTATTACAATTTTTTCTCTATACTTTGCTGCAATGTTTAGATTATTTATAATACACATGCAGCACTTTTACTTTTTAAAAAAAGACAAATGGAGAAGATCTATCGAAGTTTTCACACGTGCTGGCACAACCCTTCCATATCACCTAGGGAGTCCTCATAAAATTCCTTTAGGCTGATGCTAATGAAAATATGGCACCAGAAATCCTATTGTTAGAACATTTGCCAACATTTTAAAACAGTGAGCAAAGCATTCACAGCAGAAGTCTTTTCTTAACTATGATGTGGTCATTGTGACCTGTAAAAAGTCACCAACGCTGTCTTCATTGTCACTACCACAAAATATTTCTGCTTACATAATGCTATATGTGGGTTTCAATGCAACAGTTTGTCAAGGCAACAAAATGTCATTTTATGAATAATCTAATCTTTCATTCTACCTTTAATAAGGAACTACTCCTGGCTCGGCGCCTATAGCTCAACCGGCTAAGGCGCCAGCCACGTACACCTAAGGTGGCGGGTTCGAATCCCCAGCCTGGACCCGCCAAACAACAATGACGGCTGCAACCAAAAAATAGCCGGGCGTTGTGGCAGGCGCCTG
>CAUYTI010073346.1:0-13166 GCA_963575145.1 Galago senegalensis | reverse complement strand
AGACAGCCATCAGAATGGGAGAAGATTTTCGCAGGTTTTGTCTCTGACAAAGGTTTAATAACCAGAATCCATAGAGAACTTAAACTTATTAGCAAGAAGAAAACGAGTGATCCCATCTCAGGATGGGCAAGGGACTTGAAGAGAAATTTCTCCAAAGAAGACTGGCGTACGGCCTACAGATATATGAAAAAATGCTCACTATCCTTAATCATCAGAGAAATGCAAATGAAAACTACTCTGAGATACCATCTAACTCCAGTGAGATTAACCCATATCACAAAATCCCAAAACCAGAGATGCTGGCATGGATGTGGAGAAAAGGAAACACTCCTACACTGCTGGTGGGAATGTAAACTAATACATTTCTTTTGGAAAGACATCGGGAGAACACTTAGAGAACGAATGACGGACCTGCCATTTGACCCTACAATTCCTTTGTTGGGTATATTCCCAGATGACCAAAAATGGTATTACAACAAAGACATTTGTATCAGAATGTTTATTGAAGCCCAATTCATAATTGCCAGGTCATGGAAGAAGCCCAAGTGCCCATCGATCCATGAATGGATCATCAACAACTGTGGTATATGTACACCATGGAATACTTTGCAGCCATTAAGAAGGATGGAGACTTTACGTCCTTCATGTTCACATGGATGGAGCTGGAGAATGTTCTTCTGAGCAAAGTATCACAAGAATGGAGGAAAAAGTATCCAATGTACACACCTCTACTATGAAACTAACATATACCTTTTATATGAAAGCTATAACCAAATAGCCTAAGAATATGGGGAGGGAAAAGGGAGGGAGGAATGGGTGGAGGGAGGGGGATTGAAGGGATCACTTCTGAGGTTTATCTTATAGGGGTACAAGTGAATCTTTCTAAGAGTAGAATGTGAACGTTTTAAAGCAATAACTGAGAAAATGACATGAAATCTGTGTTGACCAGTTTGATGGAAGTATTTCGGATTGCACGTGAAAACCCCACACTGTACCCTAGAAGTGCATTAATGTACATAGTTACCATTCAATTAAAAAAAAAAGAAAAATCTGTCATTTGAAAAAACTGTAGGGATACTGGTTCAGGCAGAAAGATTTCTTACCAGATTTCAAAATGTTTTGAAACTGGTTTTACATGGCTTTAGAGCAGGAAAAGAGATTTCCCATAGGTTTTGCTTGGTTTGTGCAATAATTTTGTGAATAAGCTTGACTGGAAATGGAAATGGCTTGTCTAGAGTTTCATTATCTTCTTAAAAAATCTAAAGAGTTCCAAGTGGAAAACTTTCTTCATCTCTCAAAAGAGAATCGGGATATCCAAAAGAAATAAACAAATGATCCAAGTTGAGATGTGACAGGAGTATCCCATGTGTCAACAACAAGGTAATAAATCTTAACAGTTTTTTTTTTATTATTAACCTACCATATGAACGAATACTACAGAACATAGCACATGATGAATGGTATACATCGAGCTATAAATCCTTGAGTTCCCCAGCTCAGGGAGATAAAGAGTTAAGTTTCTTTCACTGTCCTAGCGCCAGAAGGGTGTGCTCAATAGTTTCTAACACAGTGTACTTTTCCCTACTTCTAAAAAAAGAGAATTAATGAATTTGACTAGATGATTTGTTAAATTTAATGTCATTCCCATTTTGATTCATCATTAGAACTAATAACCAGGTTAAACTTAAGAATTTCTAGATGAAGGCTGTGTTGACCAGTTTGATGGAAGTATTTCAGAATGCATGTGAAAACCTCCACACTGTACCCCAGAAGAGTATCAATGTACATAGTTAACATTCAATAAAAAAAAAAAAAAAAAAGAATTTCTAGAAAAAAAGTTTAAACTTTTTTTTTTTTTTTGCAGTTTGTAGCTGGGCCTGGGTTTGAACCTGCCACCTCTGGCACGTTGGGCCGATACCTTGCTCCTTTGAGCCACAGGCGCCACCCAAAAAGGTCAAACTTTTTTTTTTTTTTTTTGAGACAGAGCCTCAAGCTGTCTCCCTGGGTAGAGCGCTGTGGCATCACAGCTCACAGCAACCTCTAACTCCTGGGCTCAAGCGAGTCTCCTGCCTCCACCTCCCAAGTAGCTGGGACCACAGGCACCCGCCACAACGCCTGGCTATTTTTTGGTTGCAGCCGTCATTGTTGTTTGGTGGGCTCTGGGCTGGATTCGAACCTGCCAGCTCAGGTGTACGTGGCTGGCGCCTTAGCCGGTTGAGCTATAGGCACCAAGCCCAGGGAATGTTCTTAATGAAGATGAATCCCTGGACAAATGAGACATATAGTTTGATAACTGGGTTTATAAATAGCCATGTGTCTTTCCCTGACTTTTTCACAGTGTAAATATTGATATGAATATAGTATTCTAACTTAAATAAGGCTTGGATTTATTTCCTCATGAAAAGCTTAATTAATTTAAACTTCCTGAATTGCATAAACTGTTTTTATGGATTATATGAGTTATCAACATTTCGACAAAATGTTTAAAATTATACAAATGTAAAAAAATACATTAAATTGAATGAAATTAACTGATGCTGCTTTTATAAAAAGTGGTGTTGCTTTTAAGCACTTTTTATAATTGAACAGAAAAGGTCTTTGAAGTAAAAAAGAAAAAAACTTTTTATAATACTAAAAATCATAACATAATACTAAAAACTCCACTCCAGGTTTGGCGCCTGTGGCTCAAGTGGCTAAGGCGCCAGCCACATACACCTAAGGTGGCGGGTTTGAATCCCCAGCCCAGGCACGCCAAAACAACAATGATGGCTGCAACCAAAAAATGGCCGGGTGTTGTGGCAGGCGCCTGTGGTCCCAGCTACTTGGGAGGCTGAGGCAGGAGACTCACTTGAGCCCAGGAGTTGGAGGTTGCTGTGAGCTATGATGCCATGGCACTCTACCCAGGTGGATAGCTTGGGGCTCCGTCTCAAAAAAAAAAAAAAAGAATACCAAATATTATCTACGATTATCTAAGGATATGTATGCAAGATAACATGCTTCTTGCTTATCAAGGAGAGAGTCATTTTGTCCTATACATGTCAACAAAGTCAGCTGAAGGTTATAGATTTTCTTGTAAATGGAAAAGACTTGCAGAAACGCCTTTTCTGCAAAGCATTACCTGGATGGCAAACAAAAGGTCTAAAACTGAAATGCAGGTTTTCTTTCTGTTTAAACAACTGATTTGGCGGTATACAGATTGTTCACAACAATAAAATAGTAAAAATGATAAAAACTTAGTCTACACCTAGAGACCAGGGATTTTTATGTCACCAAAATACTGGTACTTTTTGTTTTTCATGATGCTCGTGAATCTTTTCTTAAACAAGTCTTTTAAAAAAAAAATAACATTCCTAATAATTTGGTACTTACTGCTATATTTAATCCCACTGTATATCAAGGCCATGATCACGTCTTTCCTTTACAACCTTATGATTTATGCTGAAAACTCATTTCTTCTGACAAATCTTCTTTGGCTAAATTCAGGCTCTATGTTCAAAATGCTAAAATTGTCAAGATGTCTTTTCCACAGACTATTATTTTGGGTTTCCCAGATGGCCGCAGGGTAAACTATAATCCTGTCCCCTACCCCCCAATTTATGAAAGGAAGGATACTCAAAATAATGAGGTCTCCTTGGCATTCTCCAGATTTTCAATTGGTTCAACACCTTATGAATGCTGCTTGTTATCAAGCCCCAAATACGTGAAACATTAGCAAATAAAAGAGAAGTTCAATTTCCCTACCTCGATTATATACAAAGTAAAATGTTAATACGTGAATGCATTTCAGCAACTGTTTACCTTTCAGTTTGGCTAGAAGCATATTGGTGTCCATGTGCAAACACTGGCAAGATAACTGTTAACAAAAATAATCCTCTTAAGAGAAAACAAGATCCCTGAGAATTTGAGAGGTTATTTTAAATTAAAAAAAAAAAAGAAATATTTTGTTTCTAGATCGAAATATATTCACCAATTGGTAACAATGGCAGCATAAGATTTATGGGATAAATTAGAGGACCTTGGAGATTTGACAAAGTAAGAATAACATGTTCTTATTCTCTAAGGTAGTCTTATGAAATGATTGTGTGTACGTGCAGCTAGGACTTCTTTCTGTTTCAATCTGATATAGAGGTTATTATAAATTAACCCAAGGCATTCCATCCTTCCATTCATAGGCGATTTTTGCTTTGTCCTTAGCCTTGACAGTGGGCTCCTGCTTATAAGCTATAAATCAGAAAGTAAGTCTTCTGAAGAAACAGCAGAAGAGCCTCAGTCAAAAAAGAACCAGGTTGGCCAGGCAAGGTGGGTCAAGCCTGTAATCCTAATATTCTGGGAGGCTGAAGTGGGCAGATGGCTTGAGCTCAGCAGTTTGAGGCCAGCCTAAGAAACAGTAAGACCCCATCTCTACTAAAAATAGAAAAAAACTAGCCAGGTGTCATGGGGCGGGTGGGGGGGGGCACCTGTAGTCTCAGCTACTCAGGAGGCTGAAATAGGAAGCGCTCTTGAGCCCACGAGTTTGAGTTGCTGTGAGCTATGATGACACCATGGCACTCTACCTAGGGCAACAGAGTGAGACACTGTCTAAATAAAATAAAATAAAATAAAATAAAGAAAGAACGAGCCAGGCCCTCTTGACTGTGGATGCCACAGGAGACAGGCTCTTAGGTACACGCTTCTCAAGGAGGCTGACCTTGTCTCATGGGCAGCCACACGCCTGCTGGAATGGACCAAAGGACTGTGGCAGCATTTGTAGGACTCCATTAGTCTAAAAGGCAGCAACTTTGTGAAATAGACTGTTTAACCCAAGATCAGGAAAAAAAGAAATAACTATCTAAAATGATAGGCATGCATTTCATTGTGGTTAATATTCTATTTTTAAGGGCCATATGAGAAAAACCCCTTTCTTTTTTATTACCTATCTCTAACCCACAACTCAACTGTTTCACAGTTAAACAATTTACAAACTGAAATGAAACACACATCCAGTGTTACTTTATTCCAGCTGACCCCTTAGAATTCAAAAAATGAAAATATAATGAAAACTATTACAACACATGACAAGCTAATAAACTGTCAGGTCATCATAATAATGATGATCGTGTGAGGGAAAAGAAACACATGTTGGTCCTTATCTATAAATTAACTAAAAATAATAGTCGATTGTTATACAAAGTGCCTTTTCTAAATTCCTTTTTTTTTTTTTTAAAGACAGAGTCTCTCACCGTGGCGTCACAGCTCACAGCAACCTCAAACTCTTGGGCTTAAGTGATTCTCCTGCCTCAGCCTCCTGAGTAGCTGGGACTACAGGTACCCACCACAATGCCTGGCTATTTTTTAGTTGCAGTTGTCATTGTTGTCTAGCAGGCCCGAGCTGGGCTCAAACCCATCAGCCTCAGTGTATGTGGCCGGCACCCTACTCACTGAGCTATGGGTGCTGAGCCTATATTGCTTTACTTTTTATGATTGCATTATTTACCTACATTCAATAAAAATTATTTTTTTTCAGATCGGTGCCTGTAGGTCAGTGGCTAGGGTGCCAGCCACATACACCAGAGGTGGCAGGTTCAAACCCAGCCCGGGCCTGCCAAACGACGACAACTACAACCAAAAAATAGCCAGGCCTTGTGGCAGGTACCAGTAGTCCCAGCTACTTGGGAGGCAGAGACAAGAGAATCACTTAAGCCCAAGAGTTTGAGGTTGCTGTGAGTTGTGACACCACAGCACTCTACTGAGGATAACATAGTGAGACTCTGTCTCAAAAAAAAAAAAAAAAAAAATTTTCTTTCCTTCCAAGGTATAGTTAGAATAAACCAATGCAAAATATCTCATTTCATTCACAAGCTAAGCCTGCTGGTAAGGAATAAAAACTGCTTTATATGCAGAAATGATGCCTAGAAAGTCCTCCCAGGAAAGTGGCTGTTACCTGCTTTACTGCCTATGAAATCCTAGCTTAAGGTGGGAAAGATGTCACTGCATATCAGCAAAACTTGGGGATCTTGGGCAGTGCCTGTGGCTCAAGGAGTAGGACACCGGCCCCATTTACCAGGGGTGGTGGGTTCAAGCCCAGCCCTGGCCAAAACTGAAAAAAAAAAAAAAAAAAACCTAAAAAAACTTGGGGATCTCAAAGAAAGAGGTAGACTAGAACTGGATAATTTCAGGGCAGCGCCTGTGGCTCAAGGAGTAGGGTACTAGCACCATATGCTGTAGGTGGCGGGTTCAAACACAGCCCCAGATAAAAACTACAAAAAAAAAAAAAAAAAAACCTGGATAATTTCTGGTTCCTGAACTTGAGAGAAAAGCTGATTGAGGTGTGGTGACAAAAACACAAATGCAACATGAACAAACCGACAAAAAAGCCAACTCTGGTGCATAAAAATAAATTACAACCCCCAGGGATTTACAAACCTCAAGATAGAAGTTAACTTTTAAACCTGAGTGTATGACTCTAGTTTTGCTAAATACACCAAAAAAATGTCATACATGCCTAAGCAAATATAAAAAAGGATTAAGTAAATACTACTAAATCCCAAAATTGCAAAACCAACCTCTGTGGTCAAATCCGTATCCTTAGGGACAGAGTCTTAACCACAAGGAGGAACTACTTGACCAAAGATGACTGTGCCCTGCCATTATTCTGCTCAAGGGTACACATCCCATACCACAATCAGAGAGTAAAGACAAACAAGAAATGCTGTACAGCCAGGCGTAATGGCTTGTGCCTGTAATCCTAACACTGCGAGGTCCATGCACAAGGATTCACTTGAGGCCAGGAGATGGAGACCAGCCTGGGCAACACAGCACAACCTCATCTCTACAAAAAGTTTAAAGATTAGCCGGGCATGGAGGCATGTGCCTGTAGTCCCACCTGCTAGGAAACCTGAGGCTGAAGGATTGGTTGAGCCCAAGAGTTTAGGGTTGCAATGAACTCCAGGCTGGGCAACAGAGGGAGACCCTGCCTCTCAAAAAACAAAACCAAGGGTTCGGCACCTGTGGCTCAAGCAGCTAAGGTGCCAGCCACATACACCTGAGCTGGCGGATTCGAATCTAGCCCGGGCCCACCAAACAACAATGACAGCTGCAACCAAAAAATAGCTGGGCGTTGTGGCGGGCGCCTGTAGTCCCAGCTACTTGGGAGGCGGAGGCAGGAGAATCGCTTGAGCCCAGGAGTTAGAGGTTGCTGTGAGCTGTGATGCCACAGTACTTTATCCAGGGTGATAGCTTGAGGTTCCGTCTCAAAAAAAAAAACCAAAAAACCAAAAAACCCCAAAATGCTGTACTCTGAGATAAACCAAAAACATTAGGGTCACTAAAACACATAAAGCCTTGTACATTTCCTGTAAATTAGAGAATCCCTCCAAAAACAACTCCTGCCTTGACTCTTACAATACTGATACCTGTCTGAAAGTGCCATAGCTTTTGAGACATAGTAATGAGGTGAGGAAACTATTTTTCCACCATGAACAGACTAATTATAAACATGGTAGGTAACCTGACTAATACTGTGGGGAATAATGGTTTCTCCCACTTTCTCCAAACATCTCCTTTACTCGTATCTTTGTTGTGTATGACTGCCTTCCTCGCAACTTCTCTGCAAGTAAACTTCCTTTCTAAATGCGTTTTTGTCTCTGACCTCCTTTCTGAACAAATTCTAAGAGGCCTATTGATTGGCTAGATGCTATGATATCGTTCTGCTATCATAACATAGCCAGGTTTCCTTGCTCAGCTCTCCAAGAAGCATCTGTACCCATGAAACACAAATACTATGTTAACGTGCTATAGCTTTCCTTCCAAAGTGCATCCTCATGCACCCCTGACACATCCCAAACACAGCTCCTCCTCCCACGGACACCACTCACCTTGACAGAGTTGTCTTGACTGGAGGTAGCAAGAATGTGCTCACTGTCTGGGTGCCAGTCCAGGCCATGGATTTTGGAGAGGTGGGCTGCTAAGTACTCCACTGCTGTACTGGGTTTCTGCAAAGGATTAGCACTGAGTGTTAACCAATATAGAAAGAACTCATTGTCTACCACGGAACAGTCTGCTGGCTGCTGAGTGGGGATACAAAAATACTACCAGAGTCTGTCTTTACCCTTCTGAAACTCCACCTTGCTTTGCTTAAGCCAAACAAAATAATACCAAAAGCTTATCCAGCTTTTCATATGCTCTGTACGTGGGCCTGTGAGCCTAACTGCTTCCTGCTCCTGCCTGCTGCACAATTCCTATGGAGGATCCGAGGAGGGAGTATTTTCACCCTTTAATAGTGCAACGTGACAATTTCCACACCCTTTCCTCACAATCACCCAAGAAGAGAAGTCAAGACATCTCAAGAGACCCAACCACAACCAAGAGCATAAAAGCAATGATAGAGCACTAAGACCCCAAAGAAGAATGGACACACATTACAAAAGAAAATGACACAAAATTAATATGCGTATGAACAGGAACAAACTCAGAAGGAAACCTCAGAAATATACAATAAAACAAGATTTTTTTAAGCTACCAAATTGGAATCTATTTGTTAATAATACTCAATGCTATTGAGGTTGGTTTTATCACTGCTGGTGTACAGACAAAATAGCACAACTTTTCTGGGGAAAAAATTGGCATTATAGACACTTAAAATTTTCCTTTCTTAAGGGAATAAGCCACAAGAAGCTTTAGATACAAAAAATGTTCATCTCGGTATCATTTGAAACACTAGAAAATCAGAAGCAACCTAAGTAATAAATAAGTGAGGAACAATAAAACTTAATCAATTATACTATAACTATGTGATATAATAGGATATAATCACAAAAAGTTACATTTAGAAAGAGTGTATAACATGGTGATAACCTATTTGTTATAATATCAAATGACAAAGAAAAAAACCCACATAACTATGTACACAATATAACAAATCAAGTTTTAAAAAAGATATAGGGAAAGAAAACAACAAAATGTTGGCATTTGTCTCTAGGTAGTACAATCACGAATGATTTTTATTTATTCACTTGTATTTTCTATAAAGAGCACGTACTACTTCTATAGTTAGCATTAGTCTGAGATTAGGAGTACAGTCTCCAGAACCAGCCTCCCTGAGTTCAAATCCTGGTAGTAAATTGTGACTCAGTTTACTTATCTATAGAACAGGGATAATAAGGGTACCTACTAAAGGCTAGTTATAAAGAAATTAACATTAGCTTTAACATGTAAAGCTCTTAGAATAACACTTGTGTGTAATCGGTGCTTAGCGAATGTTAGTATTAGCTACACAGGAATTTGAATGAAAATCCAGAGTTACACTGACACTGCATCGTTTAGGCCGGCGGTGCTTGGTGCCATCGGTGCTGCTTTGACCCTAGAGACGTGAAAATATGACCAGCAAGTTCTACAACCACCTTGAGCAGAAGCCCAAAGTATCAATATCAAACAAACAAAAAAGCTAAAATCCATTCCACGTAATGGATAAAAAGGCTTGCCGAGAGAAGTTAGTGTTACTAGTTATTAGTTTCCTCGTCTCTAACCAGAAGACTAGAAAGTGCTATTCTAGTGACAAGATAATATAAAAGCAGTCACCAATTAAACCAGCCTCAGCAACGTGAGACCCCCGTCTCTACTAAAAATAGAAAAACTAGCTGCATGTTGTGGTGGGTGCTTGTAGTCTCAGCTACTCCAGAGGCTAAGGCAAGAAGATGGCTTGAGCCTAAGAGTTTAAGGTTGCTGTGAGCACTCTACCCCAGGGCCAATGAGTGAGACTGCCTCAAAAATAATAAAAATAAAAATTAAAACTATATAAGTAAATAAAGGGACAGAAGATAAAAATAACGCAGAGAAGATGCACCTGTTTGCCCTCTATGAAATCACCCGCTCAGCTGGGAGCCGCCTAGGGCAGAGGCCTCAGGCAGCACATGCCTCCCCAGTGGGGGATGAGCCAATCCAGCAGATCAGCCACCCTCATCTCTTCTCCAGTTCCCTCTTCTCTTCCATGTGTATGGCAATGCCCCTCTGAGAGGAGGAGGGAGCAATGTAGCCAGAAGCAGAGCTGAGACTTCACTGTGGGGACACCCCTGGACGAGCCCTCCCCATAAAGGCTGAGTATCTCTGCCTGAGGTCTCACAAAACAGGATGGGGTGTTGACCCGGTCTAAGCATTACCATGGGGATGCCTGGAGGTGAGGTGGGGGAGGCCAACATACCAAATTTCGACAGACTCTGCACTACAGCCGCAGCCTGGGACCCACACCCTTTTCATGTTTATGAGTACATGGGCTGCCACGGTGAGAACACCTGATCTATCTGCAGGCGATTTTGAGGCTGGTGGGATGTCTAGACTTCCAAGAGGGGATCTGAGCATAATGAACACGCTGCTCCAAATCTATGTCAGAAGTATTCAGGATAGCAGATGCCCTGGAACTAGTTTTCACTTTGCAAACAGCCAGGGATCAGAAGCCTACTGAGCACTCTATTCTAGAGCACTGCTCCTGGTGTCATAGCGAGGAGGCAGCAGAATGGGGCTCTAACACAGGTCAGGCCAAGTTCACTTTCTAAACCACTGATCAAATGCCTCACTTCCTATCTTCCTTCAACATTTACTAGACTGAGAAGCAAACATAAGCTGGCATTAGGATCTTGAAATGGCCAGGCCATTCACCATGCTGCCCAGGGGCCCCTGGACTCTCAAGTCCTGGCACGTTCTTCGCACCCTCTGGGATGGACCGAAGACCAACTCGGGGGGAGGGGGGAAGAGATTACTCACCCTCTTATCCCATATCCGTACATCACCGTCATGGCTGGTGGCAAGGCAGTTAGCATTTTTTTTATTCCATTTGACCTGGGAGGCACCCGCTGCAAAGGAAAATCAGGGGAAGAAAGCTGCTGCCCTCAGTGATGTTGGAAGCAGAGCGCAGTACAACCAGGGGAGCCGGATAATGAGTTCTGGTTAAATGAGCACAGAACCCTTCATGTTTCTATGACTACACCAACTCCACGATGACAGATAAAATGAAGCCGGAAAGTAAATGAATTAACACAGGGGAACAGGATCAGAGTCACCTAATTGAGGAAGTAATCTCAGGAAGAAAATCTACAGGTTACTCTGAGCAGAATCAGCAGGAAGCTGCCGTTCTTACAGAGCAGTAGCTGAGCAAGGCGCTGCTGGCTGCTAATTGACTTGTCACGCAACCTGACCTCTCCTAACCCCCAAACACTAATCAGAAGAGCCTCAGCTCTCACACCAGCTCTGTCTTATTTTTTATTTTATTTTTTGAAGGACAGTCTTGGAGAAACACAGCCTTAAGCTGAAGGTCAGATGTAGAATAAGCCCCACTGTTGGCCAATTCTGCCTTACAGGTTACACACACCCTCAACTGTCATCTCCCCAAGGGCAGATGTTTTCCCCCATGTTTTCCAAGGGCAGCATAAGACACAGCCACTGCTACCACACTGAATCAGGCCACGAGAACTCCCTGGGCACTGTGGAAACTCAGTCCTTTTCCCACTCTGCCAATACAGAGAGGTAGCATTAGTGAAAAGAACAAGTTAGGACAGTGAGACGCCAGAAAGGGCTGAGACGCATAGAAAACTGGGACGTAGTAGCACTTCTAGCGGATTCTTAATAAATCAAGTGAACGGTGTTAAACCAGAACCAAAGTGATGGTGCTCTTCCTGCCTCCTCTTGTCCCTGCTCACACAACACACAACGGGATTGCTCTGACACCTTTCTCTTTGGCTGGGCGTTTATTACGAGGGAAAACCAGAGCAGATCCAGGGCTTTGGAGAGCAACCCCAGTCCAGAGAGTGTGATGAGCAAGGACTGAGAATCCAACAGGAAATGGAGACTCTTAGGCAGAGCTTGTCCCTGCCTAAAAATACCTTGTGTTGGTTTTGGTTAAGATGTTTGCCTTTTTCCTTGAGACATAGGACATCTGAAGTCATTTAAGAATGAATAGTGGTTACAGGAAGAACAGATTAAAAGACAAAGAACAAATGGTGGAAATCACAAGGTACAGCATTATTACTAGGAAGATTCGGTCTCCTTATAGGAAAGAACATCAGCTAGAGGAGAAAGTCAGGAAGAAGAGCTCACCTAGCTCCTCTTGACAGTTATTTGAGGAGTTGTTAAGTTCACACTTTTCTCAGCAGGGGGCCATCAGAACCTGACAGCTCCCAAAGGATTCTGGGAACCCCTAATTCAACCCCCTTTACTCAGCTCTTCACAGCAGGGTCAAACAGAGGCCCCAGGCTGTAAGAGTTCTGAGACCCACAGAATACTCTGGAGCATACAAAATATGACTCCCTACGTGACCAAGGTGCTCACTGACAGATGGAGACCACAGTCCCCGGGGCAGCAGGCAGTACCCAGGCTGCCCGGCTCAGGGAATGTTAGATTCAGTGGCTTATACAGGTCTATAAGCCTTTCATTTGCCTCTTTTCTCCCAGGGTTGGTCAGCCACCCCTGAGAAACCTCACTGAGGAGCCAAAAGGAAAGAAGTCTCCTCCTTCTATTTCTTTAAAAACCCTATAACAGGAAACAAAGCAGTTAGAACAAGTGAGTTAAAAGAACGAACTCCTGGCTTGGTGCCCTTAGCACAGTGGTTATGGCACCACTGAGGCTGGCAGGTTCAAACCCAGCCTGGGCCAGCTAAACAAGGACAACTGCAACAAAAAAATAGCTGGGCATTGTGGTGGGCACCTGTAGTCCTAGCGACTTGGGAGGCTGAGGCAAGAGAATTGCTTAAGCCCAAGAGTTTGAGGTTGCTGTGAGCTGTGATGCCATAGCACTCTACCCAGGGCAACATAGTGAGACTCTGTCTCAAAAAAAAAAATAAATAAATAAAAGAGAATGAACCCCTTCCTTTTTAGGGTTCCTCTGAAGCCAATCTAACTTAGAAACCTGTAAGTGGAAATAAATAAAGGCAGGGAAGGCTCGGCGCCTATGGCTCAACCGGCTAAGGCGCCAGCCATGTACACCTAAGGTGGCGGGTTCGAATCCCCAGCCTGGGCCTGCCAAACAACAATGATGGCTGCAACCAAAAAATAGCCAGGCGTTGTGGTGGGCGCCTGTGGTCCCAGCTACTTGGGAGGCAGAGGCAGGAGACTCGCTAGAGCCCAGGAGTTGGAGGTTGCTGTGAGCTGTAATGCCACAGCACTCTACCCAGGGGGACAGCTTGAGGCTCTGTCTCAAAAAAA
>CAUYTI010073339.1:0-43732 GCA_963575145.1 Galago senegalensis | reverse complement strand
ATGTGCTCCATACTAATAGGAAACCAATATATAAAAAATTACAAAATGACATGAAGGCTGTGTTGACCAGTTTGATGGAAGTATTTCAGATTGCATGTGAAAACCCCACACTGTACCCCAGAAGTGCATTAATGTACATAGTTACCATTCAATAAAAAAAAAAAATTACATGCTCATATGAACAACAAAACACAAATATAGTCTAGTATGGGGGGAGGGGAAGGAGGAAGGGAGGTGTAGAATTGGCAGAAGGAAGGAGGGCATGTGGTGAGATCTCAACTATTGTGCACATTGTAAGGGTGTATAACATGCCCCAGGGTGAGGTGCTTTTTTACAGCTGGAATTTTGCCTTGGAAGAACAATGTAATCTAAAAATTTGTATCCACATACTAATTTGAAATTAAAAAAATCATTTTACCATAAAAAATTGTAAACAAAGAAAATTAAAAATGTAATTGTTAACAAAAATATTTAACCAAAGTAGTGCAAGACTTAGACACTGAAAACTACAAAACATTGCTGAAAGAAATTAAAAACCTAAATAAATGAAATTATATATCTCATTTCTGGATGAGAAGACTTGATATTGTTAAGATGGCAATACTCCTAAATTGTTCTACAAATTCAATACAATCCTTAACAAAATCCCTGCTGGCTTTTTTGAAGAAATTGACAAGCTGATCCTAAAGTTTATATGGAAATGTGAAGGCCCCAGAATAGCCAAAACAATCTTTAAAAAGAAGAAGACGCATTTTCTTGTTGCTATGATTCCCATTGATTTGTCTTCATAAATTCTTTGCCTAACCTAATAGGCAGAGTTTTTCCGGCATTTTCTTCTAGAATTCTTATGGTTTTCTGCCTTACATTTAAGCCATTTATCCATTTTAAATTAATGTTTGTGAGTGAGAGATGTGGATCCTGTTTCATACTTCTGAATGAGGCTACCCAATTTTCCCATTTATTGAATTGGTGTTCTTTTTCCCAGTGTATATTACTGTTTTTTTTCCAAGATAAGTTGGATGTATGTGAATGGTTTTTTATCGGGGTCTTCTGTTCCATTGGTCTATGTCTCTATATTTGTACCCATACCATGTTGATTTGGTTACTTGCATCACAGTTTAAAGTCTGGTATTGTGATGCCTCCAGATTTGTGTGCCTTTTGCTTAAGATTTCTTTGGCTATTCAGAGTCTTTCTAGACTTTAATGGCAATCATAGCAACAACAAGAATAAATAAATGGAACTTGATTAAATTAAAAGAGCTTCTGCACATCCAAGGAAATAATCAACAGAGCGAACAGAAATCTACAGAATGGGAAAAAGTATTCATAAGCTACACATCCAGTAAAGGGCTAATAATCATAATCTGCCAGGAAATCAAGCAAATCAGCAAGAAAAAAATCAAAAAGTGGGCAAAAGGCATGAAGAGAAGCTTTTCAAAAGAAGATAGACAAATGGCCAATAGACATTAAAAAAAAAATGCTCAACAGCCCTAATCATCAGGGAAATGTGAATAAAAATTACAATGAGGGCTGAGTATGGTGGCTCATGCCTGTACTCCTAGCACACTGAGAGGCCAAGGTGGATGGATTGCCCTAGCTCAGAGGTTCAAGACCAGCCTGGGGCCAGAGTCAGCCAGAGTGAGACCCCATTTCTACCAAAAAAAGCCAGGCGTTGTGGCGGGCACCTATAGTCCCAGTTATTTGGGAGGCTGAGGGCAAGGGAATCGCTAAAGGAAGAAATGAAAACAAAAATAAAATTTAAAAAAAACAATTTCAAACTAAGATCATTGAAAGCCAGTTGAAAGCAAAAATAAAAAAAAAAAAAAACCTACAGTGAGATATCACCTTATCCCAGTTAGAATGTTTTTATTAAAAAGACCAAAAACAATAGACGTTGGCATGGATGCACAGAGAAAGGAATGCCTATGCACTATTGGTGGAACTGCAAATAAGTTCAACCTCTAAGAAAAACAGTATGGAGATTCCTCAAAGACCTAAAAGTAGATTTACCATTTTATCCAGCCATCCCACTACTGGGTATTTACTCACAGGAAAAAAAAATTCATTTTATCAAAAAGATACCTGCATTCAAATTTTTGTTGCAACACAATTCAAAGTTGCAAAGATGTGGAATCAACCTAAGTTCCCATCAATTCATGAGTAGATTAACAAAATGTGATGTATGTATACCACAGAATACTATTCATCCACGAAGAAGGATTATTTAATGCTTTTTGCAATACTTTGGATGGAACTGGAGACCATTAATCTAAGTGAAATAACTAAATAATGGGGGGAAAACACCACATGTACTCTTTAAATTGGAAATAATTCATGTGCAAATCGGTGACTAGAGGGAAGTAAAACGTAACAGAAACTGGGAGGGATGGGCAATAATCTACCTAGCAGGTGCAGTGAACACTATCCGGGGGACAGGCACACTTACACCCCTGACTCAAGCATTATAAAAGTGATCCATGTAACTAAAAGCATGTGTACCCTTGTAAGACTTTGAAATAAGAAAAAAGATAAAGAGGAAGAAAATTGGAGAATCTTCTCAACTTCAAAACTTACTGGGAAGCTATCAAAACCAATAGAATTGATGTCCCCGAAATAAATCCTTACATTTATGCTCAACTGGTTTTAAACAAATGGGTCAAGAAAATGTAGTAGAAAGTAATGGCCTTTTCGGCAGATGATGCAGAGAAAGTCAGAAATCCACATGCAACAACAGAAAAGAATCAATGGGAGTCTCTATTTTGTACCAGACATAAAAGTTAACTCAAAGTGGACCACAGATCTACATATAAGAGCTAAAACTATAAAACTCTTTGAAAAAAAATAAGAGAAAAACTTCATAATCTTGCATTGAGCAATAACAATATAAATGACACCAAAATTACAAGCAATAAAAGAAAAGATATGATTAACTGGACGATCACAATTTCAATCTTTTAAACTTTAAGAGATAATATCAAGAAAGATGCCCTTAGATTGGGAGAAAATATTTGTAAATCAAATACCCATGGGCGGCACCTGTGGCTCAGTGTATAGGGTAGTGGATTCAAACCCAGCCCAGCCAAACTGCAACAAAAAAATAGCCATGTGATGAGGTGGGCATCTGTAGTCCCAGCTACTTGGGAGGCTGAGGCAAGAGAATTGCCTAAGCCCAGGAGTTGGAGGTTGCTGTGAGCGCTCTACTGAGGGTGATAAAGTGAGACTCTCTTTTAAAAAAATAAATAAATAAAACAATAAGGGCTTACATCCAAGAACTATTTTACAACTCAATAATAAAAAGGCAGTTCAATGTTTTAAATGGGGAAGGGATCTAAATAAACCTTTCTCCAAGGAAGAAATACAAACAGCCAACAAACACATAAAAATATTTTCTTTAATAAATATGATCTAAATTATTAATAAAGACGTCTTCAAAACAGTGTTGCATAAAAAAATTTAAAGGTAAAAAAATTAATCATTAAAGCATAATTAAAGATGTGCAAAGATCTTAGTGTCTCTGTGGGTATTATTTTTGTTTAAAAATAGGCAGATTTCTATAGTAATCAAAAGCAAGAGGCTAAAACCTTACCTCAGCAAGAGACAAAAGAAAAGAATGTGCTTCCCACATGTGCACTGGAAACGTTCACAATAATAACCATAAATAGCAGTGAGTAATTATTATAATGAAGTAGTAGAAAAGTAGTTTTCATATTGCAGCTAACGTCTATGAGGTGGGGAAGGTCCAGATCATTAAGAGGATGAGAGTAGAGTGCTGATTTAGTGTGCAATGCTGCCGTTAAAACCTGAGCAGATTGCTCCTCCCTTAGTGGTCCCTGGAGATGCCACAGGACCGTTATGTAGCTAAAATATAAACTTTGGGCCTTTTTCCTTGTCACAAAAATGGGACTCCATTCACTGTCTATGACAAACATATCTTGCTTTTACTCTGTAAACCTATCTTTCTCTTTCTCAATCAACTGTCCCATGTTTGCCTTAAAAAATAAAAAGTAATAAAAATAAAAAATATATAAACTTTGAGCTTCAAGTATTGGTTATCTTCTGCACAAAAATTAACAGCAGCTTTAATTGTATTTTGTCTTTACTTTTCCCACCAACGATACATTTAATCTGAGAAATTTAAGATTCTTAAGAAGTACAAGGTCAAATATTTTTGAACTCCTTAGATTCTCGGGCCCTGTACTTAAGACAGAGTGGGCTAAGTATGAGAAAAGGCCAATTCGTCCTGTCCTGTTTATGTGCAGCCCACAAACTAAGAATGTTTTTTACATTTTTTGATCGTTGGGGAACAGATAAAAAGAGTAATAGTACTTCATGACATAAAAATTATATACAATTCAAAGTTCAGCATACATAGAGTTTTACTGAGTTTTTGTTTATTGCCTGCATGTTTCTATGACCGCTTTTGGACTTCAAGGGGCAAAATTGAGAAATTGCCTCAGACACCATTTGGCCCACCAAGCTAAAATATTTACTAGCTGGCCTTTTATAGAAAATGTTTGCTGACCCCTTATCAGAGAGAAATGAACCAATATTCATAAATAATGTCAAAAAAGTACTCTACCAAAACAGAAAAAAAGCTCATACAACAAGGGTTTTCCATTTTAATACACATGAATATGGCTCTAAAACTTTATTTTTTTCACAAACTCTTAGTCAGTTTTCATGTCATAAGCTAAATGGTCAAACCTTGCCTAAAAATCCCAGACAACATAAAGTCTGGTTTATTCCTTAAAAGAATAAAATTTGACCCAGTATTACTTTTGGCTTCAACATTCATACATCTAATGATTTTAGAATCCCAGGAATTTTCTATATGCCTCAGTTAAATGGTTCCCAGAACATTCAACCAGTTCTAAATAATGCTCCCAGACTAATATCAAAAGGAGTTAGGAATTTTCTTCTATAAAGCATAATAGTGAAAACTGTACTGCAGAAGTCAGCAGCCCACTCAGCTACCTTAACTACCCATCTATGAAAGGCTGAACAAGTCACCTAATTTTGAGGTATCAATTTTCTTATTATACAAACACAAAGACTATGGAAAACAGGTGAAATTTTTTAGTCCCCCCCAAAATGTATAAATATGAAGTTCTTAAAAAGCAATAGTATTCCCACTGTTATATTAATAGTTTATATCTTTTTATGTGAAGATCTATCATGTCAAAATCAAAGCTACTCCCAAGAAACTTTCAGAACAATTTCTTAACCACAGAGCAAAACTTCCTGTCTCAGTCTATTGACAGTCTCTTGTTATCACCCCTACTATTTTAGGGGTTTAACTGTCCAGAGCCATTGGACTATCAATCATGACTCTCAATTCCAAATGCCTCTCTTTGGGGATTGGTGAAACAAGCATTTACTAAACTTGTTGAAATGGATATTTACTAGTGTCTTTTAGCTGTTAGAGATTAGAACAGAACCCGCCAAATCCTCGAGTCAATTTAGAATAATGGTTATAATTGTCATGCAGTACTATTTTAAAGTGTAGTCTTCATCAAAATTTTTGCTCTCTGGCCTTTCTTAACACCATATTCCTTAGTGCTTTAATGCTTTAGTGCTTTTTACTGTCAGAAATTTCTCCTGTTCTGTGCTTCTATTTTCACTGATTTGGAGACCCTAGTGCACCTTTTATATTGTTATCCAACTGCAATGAGAATTTGAGCATGATTTTAATACACAGTGGATATGGGGTATGTCTCTGTGTGTGTATATGAGAAAGACAGAGACAGATTAAAGAAAATTTTGCTGTAAAAAACGGGCTATCCAATTAATTTCAGCAACTTCTTTTTTCCCTTAATAACCCCTCAGGCACTTAGACACACTAACTCCTAAAAATCCTTTGCAACTATACCCCTTAGATTTACGTGTCATATTTTATTACTTGAGAAATTTAGTTCATTTCATCTAGGTTTATACATACTAACTGGCATAATATTACTGGTATTTTGAAGTCAAACTGGCCTCTTTTAATGCTTCTTTTGTTAGAAATGAGTTAATAAGGTCTGATTTTGGAGGACATCTTGAGTGATCAACTAAATCTGAACATTTTATGATCCTCTTAAAATGCTACTACTAATTAATTCAGTCTGTAATCCAAAGTATCTCACATTTTTGTGAAAAATAATAGTAGTCTTCGTATTAAGAGACCTAATTTTGGCTCAGTGCCTGTACCTCAGTAGTTAGGGCACCAGCCACATGCAGCAAGGCTGGTGGGTTCAAACTCAGCCCAGGACCTGCTACACAACAATGACAACAACAAAAAAAAAATAACTGGGCATTGTGGTGGGTGCATGTAGTCCCAACTATTTTTTAGCTAAGGAGGAGACTAAGGCAAGAGAATTGCTTAAAAGCCCAAGAGTTTGAGGTCACTGGGAGCTGTGATACCACAACACTCTACTGAGGGTGACATAGTGAAACTATGTCTCAAAATAAAAAAAAAAACAAAAACAAGACCGACCTACTTTCTACTATCTGCAGTATTTGGGGAATGTCATTTGAAAATATGGGAAAGCAGATTATCTTCTAGGAATTAAAATCTGCAGTCATCACATATACAATGGATTGGAAGAGAGATGTACACAAAGGGGAAAAGGATTTTCTTCTCACATCCAAGAACATAATAGTGATGAGCTATATCTTAAGGATCAAATGGACAGTCATCTTAAAGAAACAGAATGGATCCTAGGCTTTAGTCAATACCTAATCTTGAGTATAAATTGTTTTAAAGTATTGGCATCTCTTAAGAAAGGCATTGTCAATCTAAATTGTGTCAACCATAGAAAAAAGAAAATCACATCAGTTGGGCTATCCATCCAAACATTTTCCAACAGAGTAAGTGCTTCATATGAGAAGCTACAAAGATTATAATGGCCTCATTAGAAAGATTCGCTCTATAGAATCTTTATAAATGTATCTGATGAATTTAACCTTTTCTATTAAAACATTCAATTTATACAGCTCCTTTTGCTCTATTTTCCTGATTTCCACACTCACTAAATAATCTTTATAACATAATGTATGTTACCTATATGGGTCCTATCTATAATAAGAGAATGTATTGATTATGGGGGTGTGTTTTACTCTGCATAATAACTCATCCATTATAAGTTTAAAATAGGTTCTGATTTTACATCTTAGCTTCATGATCTTGATCTTGGTTAATGTGAGTATGCTCATGAGAGACAAATCCAGTCTTGGCATATGGATCTTAGTTCCTTCAAAAAGAAACTAAACAAAGAAGTAATGAATTTAAACACAACCCTAGAACAAATGAACTTAACAGACATATACAGAACATTTTATCCTAATAAAACTAAGAACACATTCTTATCATCCTCCAAAATAAATCATATCTTTTTTTTTTTTGAGACAGAGTCTCAAGCTATCCCCCTGAGTAGAATGCCGTGCTTCACAGCTCACAGCAACCTCCAACTCCTGGGCTCAAGCGAGTCTCCTGCCTCCGCCTCCCAAGTAGCTGGGACCACAGGTGCCCACCACAATGCCCAGCTATATTTTGGTTGCAGCCATCATTGTTGTTTGGCGGGTCTGGGCTGGATTCAAACCCACCACCTTAGGTGTATGTGGCTGGTGCCTTAGCCACTTGAGCCACAGGTGCCGAGCCAATAAATCATATCTTAAGGCACGAATACAACCTCAACAAATTTTTAAAAATATAAATTATTCCTTGTATCTTCTAAGACCATCACAGAATAAAAGTTGAACTTAACGCCAACAGAAATCTTCATACCCAAATAGTTTATGGAAAATAACCTCATGCTGAACAACAGCTGGGTTAAGGGTGAGATTAAGAAGGAAATCATTATTTTTCTTTGATAGAAAGATAATGAAGCCATAAGCCATAAAAACCTGTGGTATACTGCAAAGGCAGTCCTAAGAGGCAAATGTGTAGCATTAGACGCCTTTATCCAGAAAACAGAGAAAGAACAAGTCAACAACCTAATGGACTAGCTCAATTAACTAGAAACGGAAGAACAACCCAACCCCAAACCTAGCAGAATAAAAGAAAGAACCAAAAGTAGAGCAGAATTAAATGAAATCAAGAATACAAGAATCATTCAGAAGACCACTGAAACAAAAAGTTGGTTCTTTGAAAAGATTAATAAAATCAATAAACTCTTGAACAGATTAACCAGAAACAGAAAAGTAAGATTTCTAATAACTTCTATAAAAAACCAAAAAGTGAAAAAATAGATACCACAGAAATACAAAAGATCCTAAACAATTACTACAAAAAACTCTATACTCGGGAATTTGAAAATGTAGAGGAAATGGACAAAGATGTGGAAACACATCATCTTCCTAAATTCGACCAGTAATAATGAGAAATTCTGAATAGGCTCAGTGCCCATAGCTCAGTGTTTAGAGTGCCAGCCACATGCACCAGGTCTGTTGGGTTCAAACCCAGCCCAGGCCTATTAAAAACAACAATGACAACTACAAAAAAAAAAAAAAGCTGGGCGTTGTGGTGGGCGCCTGTAGTCCCAGCTACTTGGGAGGCTGAGGCAAGAGAATTACTTAAACCCAAGAGTTTAAGGTTGCTGTGAGCTGTGACATCACAGCGCTCTACTGAGGGTGACACAGTGAGACTCTGTCTCAAAAAAAAAAAGAATTATATGGATGAAACTGGAAAATGTTCTTCTTAGCAAAGTATCACAGGAATGAAAGAAAAAGTATCCAATGTACACAGCCCTTTTATGAAACTAATTTATAGCTCTCAAATGAAAGATACAACTTAATTCTAGCCCAAGAATATGGGGGAATGTGTGGAGGGAGGGGAGGGGAGAAGGGCGGCTGGGTGGTAGGAGGGTGACCAGAAAGATCACCTATATATCTGTCTAACAAGGGTACAAGTGAACTTTTCTAGAACTAGAATATAAATGTTTTGACACAATGACTAAGCAAATGACATGAAAACTATGTTAACCAGCTTAATGAAAGTATTTCAAATTGTATATGAAAACACTGCACTGTACCCCATGTTTGCATTAATGTATACAGCTATCATTTAATAAAAAAAAATAGAATATAAATGCTTTGACACAATGACTAAGCAAATGACATGAAAACTATGTTAACCAGCTTGATGAAAGTATTTCAAATTGTATATGAAAACACTACACTGTACCCCATGTTTGCATTACTATATATGGCTATCATTTAATTAAAAAAAAAGAAAAGAAAAGAAATTTTGAATAGACCTATATCAAGCACTGAAAATGCACCAATAATAAAAAATTTTCCAAAAGAGAAAAGCCCTGGACCAGATGGCTTCACACTAGAATTCCATCAAACCTTCAAAAAGGAACTAGTAATTATATTGTATGACCTATTTCAAAACATTGAGAAGGAAGGAATCTTCCCCCAACAAGATCTATAAATCAAATACCACCCTGATCCCAAAACCAGGAAAAAAACCAACAAAAAACAAAAACTATAGGCCAATATCATTAATGAATATTGATCCAAAAATATTGAATAAGATCCTAGCAAACAGAACACAGATACATATTAAAAATATTATATATCATGATCAAGTGAGTTTTATCCAAGGATGCAAGATTCATTCAACATACTTAAATCCATAAATGTAATTCACCACATAAAAAATAATTAAAAACCAAGACCATACAATTCTCTCAATTGATGCAGAAAAGGCTTTTGACAAAATTCAACAATGTTTTCTAACAAGAACATTTAAGAAAATAAGCTTAAGTGAAGTGCATTTTCTGGGCAGGTTTTGGTAAAATATAAATAGTTCTTTACTTTTCCATTTTGGTATTAGCTTCAAGACTTGAACTTGAGAGTCATTTGACCTAAGTAAAAAGGTAAATTATTTAAAATACCTTGGGACTTATTAAACTGTTTTAAACAGCCACATGTACAATATAGTGAGAGGAGAAATATTGTGTAGGGTTAAGATCTTCTTTGACTATAATTTGTATTAAATATGAAATACTTAGTTCTATGAATGACACATGACAAGCTCTCAATAATTAGTGATTATAATAGTGCTGCCTGACATTCATTTTGTTTCATGTTTCTTCAAAACACTTTGATGTGTATCAATGACATGATGTTAATAATGATCTCACAAGGACATTTGCACTAGAGTGTTTATTGTAGCTCCATTCACAATTGCAAAGACATGAATCAACTCAAGTGCCCATCAACCTATGAATGGATTAACAAACTATGGTATATGTATACCATGGAGTTCTCTTCAGACAAGAGAAAACAGGGAGACTTCACATCTTTTGTGTTTACTTGGATGTAGTTAAAACACATTCTTCTTTGTAAAGTATCTTAAGAATGGAAAAACAAGTATCCAATGTACTCAATACTAATATGAAACCAATATAGAAACTATATGCCCACACAAAAGAAAAAACAGGAAGCACAGTCCAGCAAGGGGAGGGGAGAAGAAAAGCAGAGAGGAAGGAGAAGGAAGGGTGATTGGTGGGATCTCACCTAATGTGCACGGTGAAAGGCTCAACTGCAACTGGAACTTTACCTTAAAAATGAAAATAGATTGATGGAAGTATTTCAGAATGCATGTGAAAACCCCCACACTGTACCCCAGAAGAGTATCAATGTACATAGTTAACATTCAATAACAAAAAATGAAAATAGAGATCGAGTCATGTGTCAGCCAAAGATGGCTGCACCCAGGAGAGTTGGACAAAGGCTGCCGTGAACCCAAGGCTTAGCTGAGGAAACTTGGAGGCAGCAGCGGCTCCTGAGAAAAGGAGAGCATAAGGCTCAAGATGGAAAATCGTAAACCAGATGACACTAAGGAAAACCAAGCACATTTCATTATCATAACCAGAAAAATTAACCAGTTTCCAGAAACAGAAAGGCATTTACTTGAACATGGATCAGTATATATCGGAATTAATGCTGCTCTTTGTGGCCTAATATCAAACAGCCTTTTTCAATGCATGTTGAATGTGACAAAAGCTCGTATTGCCACCAGCTTACCAATGGCAGTGCTTCCGTTTCTGACGACAGATATAACTTACAGAAGTTTTGTAACTTTATCTTTGACTACAGGTGAACTGAATTGTGAAACCTATATTGTAACCTGGAGAGGACTGACTGGTCTTATTTTTGGTGGTCTGTATCCTGTTTTCTTGGCTATACCAGTGAATGCTGGCCTAATAGCCAGGTATCAGTCAGCTCTGCTACCAGAAAAAGGAAACATCTTAACCTGCTGGATTAGAATTTCTAAGCCTATCTTTAGAAAGATGCTATTTCCCATTCTGCTCCAGACTCTGTTTACGTCATACCTTGGATCTAGACAATATAAACTACCTATAAAGTCCCTTCAATTACCTGAACCTGGCCTAGAAATTCACTAATTTTAGGCAAATGTGTATACACACAAAAATAAAATGGCAAAAATGAAAATAATGACATGCGTACCCTCATATTAATCAGAAATAAATATATATTATAAAAAATAAATAGGATCTTAGTTTCAAATAAAAGAATCCACTCTAGCTAATTTAAATGTAAATGAAAAAAAAAAAAGAAATCTGGTCAGAATTATTAGGTTATTTACAGAATTTCCACAAAACCCAGAAAAGCCAGATTTGAATGCTATGCAGTCAGGAACATCAGCCAAGAAAAACTTCCAAAACCACTCGGTTGTACTATTTTAGTAGAAACTCCACTACTGCAGCACCCATCAGTCAGCACTTGTGATCCTAGAGACTGAACCTGAAAAACTCTTTCAGGGCTGCCCAAAAGAACAAATGCTTCTGCCACAAAACCACAAAGGAGACCTTGTCTCTCTCTGAATGGCCACTCTCATGTTGTTTATTTCATCCTTCTAAATCTCACAGGTATGCATCATTTTTGCAGAAGCTGACTCATATTACCAGCTTCAAGGAGAGTCGAGGAAATGTATTTATTTTTTTATCTTTCCAACCTCTGCAGTACAGTATCTTCCAAATTTTCACACTAGAAAGGAGTTGGAATAGGTCAGGTGAACAACTTACAGTATCTTATAAAACTGTTATACTGGCTCGGTGCCTGTGGCTCAGGTGGCTAAGGTGCCAGCCACATATACCTAAGGTGGCGGGTTCGAATCCAGCCCAGGCCTGCCAAACAACAATGATGGCTGCAACCAAAAAATAGCCAGGCATTGTGGTGGGCGCCTGTGGCCCCAGCTACTTGGGAGGCGGAGGCAGGAGACTGGCTGAGCCCAGGAGTTGGAGGTTGCTGTGAGCTCTGAGGCCATGGCACTCTACCCAGGGGGACAGCTTGGGGCTCTGTCTCAAAAAAAAAAAAAAACTGTTATACTGTTTTAAACACTTTAAAAATGATGTCATATTTGTTATCTCTCTCTCACTCTCACTTTTCTCCCTTTCAACTCTACCACTCTTAAAAATTGGGATATTAAGACCTATGCTATTCCTGACAGGGATCATTATTAACATCATGTCACTGATACCCATCAAAGTGTTTTGAAGAAACGTGAAACTAAATGAATGTCAGGCAGCACTATTATAATCACTAATTATTGAGAGCTTGTCATGTGTCATACATAGAACTAAGAATTTCATATTTAATACAAATTATAGTCAAGGAAGATCTTAACCCTAAACAATATTTCTCCTCTCACTATATTCTACATGTGGCTGTTTAAAACAGTTAAATGAATTCCAAGGTATTTTAAATAATTCACCTTTTTATTTAGGTCAAATGACTCTCAAGTTCAAGTCTTGAAACTAATACCAAAATGGAAAAGTAAAGAACTATTTATATTTCACCAAAACCTTCCCAGAAAATGCCCTTCAGAAGTTTCATGTTTTTTCAATAATTAAACCTTGCCTGCTAAATTCCATTGACACTCGGCTGCTTAAGAACTTACAGTTGCTCCCTGATCCCTAACATATTAATATAACTTTGAATCCTCAAGTCCCAAATTATTTAGTCTCACTTAATTCATTCTCTGTTCCAGGTAAACTATTTGCCATAATCCTTTTAACTGTACTAACCTATCTTTGGTCAGACCATTCCATCAACTGGGAGGTCCACTGGGTCCATCACTTCTTTCAAAATGGCACCCTGCACACTCCTTTTTAATCAAGCATATCCCTAGGCTTCACTGAGATGAAAATAGAAAACTACAAAACTACAAGATTGTTAAGGGTAATCAACAGCAGTTGGGAGCCTCCTGGAGGATGGAAAGCTAATGTAAAGTGTGTTGACGGATGAAACCAAGAAGAGAAAGCTAGAATATGATATGAGGATACTCTTAGGTGTGTTGGAGTCATTCTATGCACTAAAACCCAAAAAGGCTCTAGCTTGAAGCTACCAGGCATGATAGAAGGCAGAAATAAGCAGTGGGTCTGAAAACTGAGGTGATAAATTGAAGCATTGTATATAAAATGCTTGCCCCTTTCTCTGTTACTGTTTGCAGGCAGCTTAGCACTTACCCCCAAGTAAAATGGAGGCTTTTTCCCAACATAATAGAGGAAATCATCTGGGGAGAATTAAAGTATCTAAGGTGCTACTGGATTGCAGAGTAAAGTCATCTATATTCTGACATACAGTATTTCAAAGCTGTATGAAACAGCTTTCTTTTATGATAAGAAAGAGGGAAAATGCCAGAATGCAAAAGACGTGGAATAACAGCTATGGTGTGCCTAAGTCAGAGACGTCTCAAGATGATAGCCAAGTTGACACGTAATTGAAAGGAAGACACAGGGTTTCAGATGAGGTGTCTCTGTGGAGGGAAAAAAGGAAGACTTCACAACACAGCTATTACGAGTGACTAAAGCATAATTTTATGTAATGGAAAAGAATATCCATTTGACCTTATAATCAATGCCCCTTGATTGGCCCAGGTTGTTACGTTGGACTCCTGGAGAAGATATGATTTTAATATTTTACTTTACCCAGTAATAAATAAAATGTATAGAGTCACAATAACATTAATGTTGCACATTGGTTTTCAACTTTTACTGTCAACTAATGAACAAACGCAGATGACTTCATTAGGATTGCGTATCATAATTTAAATGCTAACAACCTGGAAAACGTAAGAGTAAAATTAGAAGGCAGATGGAGGAGAGTAATGGGTGCTATTATTCTTACCAGACACAAAGGGTTTCAGGACACTAGAAGTGGTAGAATATAAAACAGAGGGATAATAGTAAAACTAAAAATAATTCAAATAAAACATTAGAAGGAAGAAAGGATGGGGTACATAGGTAGGTGAACAAAGTTTTCATATTTAATAAAATGGAATAAATGGATAAAGCTCTTAAATTAACAAAGAAAAGAGTTATAAGTCTATAACAAGTCATAGCACAACCACTGGAAGATCTAAAATCAAACAGGCTTCCTCCAGGGTGTAAGAATGGAGGCAAAGGAGGTTATCTCTGGAATGCTGGGCTGAAGCTGGTATGGAACAGGCCAGAAGGCTTGCTTTTTAGCACATGCTGTTCTGCACTACTTAATTTTTTATGATATGAATATTTTGTTTAATATTTTTACATCTCTGAATCAAAGTTCAAATTCTCCTGAAATAATTATTGATTGGACCTCATTACTCTGGCCATTCCACTGCTATGCATTCTTTTATATTTAAAGATACTATGACTTCTTGAATTTTTTCATCTTCTATAATTATTCCTATTTAACTTCCTAAAACTAAGTTCCATTACTTTTGAAGTCAGGGATCAGAACTTTGTCTTTAAATGAAATTATCAGTATTTGATACAGAGTACAATATATTTTTAGTCTGGCTAATATATTAAGGACAGAAAGAAGGAAGGGAGGGAGACGTTAAAATTTCTTATCTAATATTTGATTTTCTTTAGTCTATAAGCTAACATTCTCTCTTCATCCATCATAGCAATGTTTTATTCTTTTCAGGTTTTACAACTACTTCTGACATTATTTTTTGGGTGCTGAGATATTCCAAAGAATATCTATCCAATCCTCTCACTTAACACAAGAAAGAGAGGCTGCACCTGTTCTCTGTCTCATATTCTTAGTCTAATCTCAAGAGGGTGAAAACAGAAAACAGAAGCTATGGAATGTTGTCCTTTCATGGACTTTGAGCCTTATCGGCTGCCCTTTTCCAGGCAAGTCTTGGACTTGCTTCCTTTTCTGTCCAGATTGCATGCTTACAAACTGGGATAAGAAACAAAGGAATTTTATCTCTAGCTCTGAGGATGTTTTTTCTTTCCTGAGCTTTTTCCCTTTCCTTGAATGCCAATGAATTGATTCTATTCCAATGCCATCCCTGTTGGTACAGCAACTCCTAATGAATTCATGATAATCACATTGATCCAAAAGGCATAAAAGAGCAATAGAGCTTTGAATCATAGTTTTCTCTTGGGGGCACATAATCCAAAAGGGTTGCTCAAAAGAAATCAAAATTATTGATAGTCGTCTAGCACTTAGGTAACTCAGAAACAAGCATAGGAACAGATATCCAAATGTTGCCATTTCTATGTAATGAATTTCATGCTTAACTGAGAAAAGCAAACATCTAGGTAATAAAATAGTTCATAGACAGTCAATGTAGTTGGTAACTTCCACCCTTTGAGATTAACTGTATGGTAGTCTTCAGTCAAACCCAACATAGCACATAGCAGACCTATGGTCAAGTTTATGAAAGAACCTTCCAAATATTCAACACTGCATTGTGCTCAGAAGTTATGCTTTTAGGGGGGAAAGGGGAGTGAGAGTGGCCACTAGTGGGACACAGAAGACTCTCTCCCCTACCTTAAGGGGAGAAAGCTTGATGCTGTTCATTCTTTAGCCCTCCTGAGAATCAGACAGTTAAACTTCACCTCAGCACTGTCTAATAGAAAAACAAATGTGAGCCACATATTCACTTTACGTATTTTGTTAGCTACTTTTTAAAGAGTATTAAGATTCACAAAGAATTTAAGCAGAAAAAAGTAAAATATCAAGAATATAAAAAATTGATAAAAATTAGTTTTAAAACTTACATTTTACTTAAATGCATCAAAAATGTATCATTTTAACATGTAATATACAAATTATTGTATTGTATACATGTAATATACAAATTATTAAAGAGATAATTTACATTTTCTTATACTATCTTTAAAATCCATTATATATTTTACACTTATAAAATATCTGAATTTAGATGCTAAAATATATATATAACATAAAACATAATAAAGATATATATATACTTGATACTTGCTCTATTTTTAGGTATCATACAAATTGAAACTTAAAAAAGCATTTACACACCCATACTTTAAAGTTATCCAATAACTGAAGCCAGGCTCAATAACTCAAACCTGTAACCCTATGTCTCTGGGAGGCTGAGGCAGGTGGATTGCTTGAGCTCAGGAGTTTAATACCAGCCTGAGGAAGAACAAGACCCCCATCCTTACTAAAAATAGAAAAATTAGCCAGGCACTGTGATCTGCACCTATAGTCCCAGTTTCTCAGGAAGCTGAGGCAGGAGGATCACTTGAGCCCAGGAGTCTGAGGTTTCTGTGAGCTATGATGATGCCACTGCACTCTGCCTAGAGCAACACAGTGAGACTCTGTCTCAAAAATTAATTCATTAGGCTCGGCGCCTGTGGCTCAAGTGGCTAAGGCACCAGCCATGTACACCCAAGGTGGCGGGTTCAAATCTAGCCCGGCCCGCCAAACAACAATGACAGCTGCAACCAAAAAATAGCCGGGTGTGTGGCAGGCGACTGTGGTCCCAGCTACTTGGGAGGTGGAGGCAGGAGACTCGCTTGAGCCCAGGAGTTGGAGTTTGCTGTGAGCTGAGATGCCACAGCACTCTACCCGGGGGACAGCTTGAGGCTCCTGTCTCAAAAAAAAATAAAAAAATTAATTCATTAATTAAACTTGTTCAAAAACTTAAACAAGTTTTTTAAAAGTTTAAGTTACAATTGAATAAAATTTAAAATTTGGATCCTTAGTCACACTATGCACCTTTCAAATGCTCAGAAACTACACAGAGTGTTTGCCATACCATACCGTATAGCTTTAGCTCAATTTCACCTGGCTTCTTCCTTATCCTATCTTCCTTCCCTCACCCCTTCACAGATTTCAGGGCTTCTTCAGTAAATCACTTGCATGAGACCCCCATTTAGGCTACTGCTTCTTGAGCACCCAACCTACATAGACTGTATGTAGTCTATTATAATCCCCCCTCGGAGATCTGCAGTATAATTTAGCATTTTAAAGGTACTGACTGAGTATATTATTTTAAGACTTGGTTAAGAGTCCATGCTTAAAAATTTTATTCAAGAGTTTTATGGATTTATTTGATGCCTTTTTTCACAGAAGAGTTCTTAATATTTCTAGAAACACTTATTTTCTAAGAATCACATTTTGAGGCTGTACTAGAGCATTATTCTTAAGCAATTTCAAAGATATTTAGAATGATCAGGTTAATATATATTTGATAACAGTAAAAATAAAGGGAATATATAAAATTTCCAGTCAATAAAAGTTTCTTTACTACAGCATCATGAAAGCCAGTCCCAACTCCACCAATAACTTACCAGATGACTCTAGTCATTTGTGTCTTTCTAGACTTAAATATCTCAACTATAGAATAGAAACAATAATAATGCAGATTTATAGTGAGAATTAATGTTTGTGTCCACCACTGTGATCAAAGCTTTATGTGAATTATCTCATTAAGACATAAATATGAAGTAATATCATAATTATCATCATCAATATTAGAAAGATACTATGGAGATATGTGGATAACCTCTCTATATCCTATATGTTAATGTAAGTTAAATCTCCTAAAGCAGAGACATAATCCTGCTAGTTTGACCAACAAATTTCTTAAGGATGCCCGCCATCTTTACCTTGACGTTCAAGTACTGACTCCAAGATCTAGTCCAAATCTATCAGTCCAAGTTTATTTCCCACTTTGCTTTCCATGCACCCAGTTCAAGGATCAGGCTTTGAGGAGTTCTAACCTTGGATGACCAGTTAGAAAATGATGAACCAGAAAGGAGATTGAGAAAAAGAATCCAAAGAGACAAAGAAGAAACCAAGACTCTGTGGTGCTCCATTCATCAAGAACACAGAGTATTTTAGAAAAAAGAAAATAATGAACTATGTTAAATGTGCTGAGAGTACAAGTCAGATGACGCTGAGATATAAAAGTTTGTAAAGGGTTTGTGAAAGAAGACAATGAGTTTGGTATATTCACTATGCATGTGTAAAGTAGTACCAAAATGGCCACGTAGAACCATGTGGGAAATGGTTAAAGCAGCAGTATTATCCGCAGGGTGTCACGACTTACTAGGGAAGATGTGAGTAGAGTTTCAACTAGTGTGCTGAGCATCAAACATTCCCAAGAATGACCATTATTTCTGAAAGTGAATTGAACATCATGGAGATGAAAAAGTCAAGAAAATATAGAAAAATGACTGAGAGATACTCAGATTTTGGTAGTGGAACTTTATAGGAGAATGAACAAAAAGTTTATAGCAACTAAACTCAAATCATGAGAATGCAAAAGCTCCTAAGGAAAGGGAAGAAATGACAGAAAAGGCCAAGACTAAAGCATAAGAAAAATCATAAGAGACAAGAGGTAGAGGTCAGTGAGGAAAGAGAGGAAGGTGTGGAGAAGTCACTGAAGAATTTAGAGTATAACATCTTAAAAGAGAAGGAGAAAAAAGTTTCAGGGTGAGCAAAATAAATAGCAAATGTAACACAAGAGCTGAAGAGGATGAAAATGGTGCAAAAGTAATTGAATTAAACAATAAATTGCCCAAACAGTAGACTAGATGAGATAAAACAGGCATAGGAGTTAAAGAAGAGAGTAGACTAAAAGGAAATGGAATTTTTATTGAATATTTTCCAGTCATCACATAGGGAAAAGCTAATGTGCCTGAAGAAAGAATCGATGAAAAAGAAAATGAATGAACATTCTAGAGAAAGAGAAGATAATCGTAGAATGAAAGTTTCTCAAGAGAGGGAAGAGGTGAGCTAGGATCCAGGTGATGCCTGGAAAGATTAGTTTTTTAAAAGAGTAAAAGGAACACCACTTACTTTGAAGCTGAAGAAAGCGTCAAGGACAGAAATTCTTTAAATTTTTATTCCTGACCCTGAGGAACTGCCAATAGGTTAATGTAATCTTTAATGATGGAATCTGCAACACAAGCATGTTTAGATCCACTTTCTGTAAGCATAAACTTTAGATCACTGGTCAGCAATATCCCTACTCCATTTTGCACACATTTATGAAATGACTCCAAATTGGTGCCATCTCTCTAGCTGTGAAGGCGACGAGAGCCAGGGCTAATATATGAATCAGACCTTTGATTTCACACTCTTCACAAGCTGAGATAGCAGACCACATTTTAGTGTCTAAGACTCATCACTTACAGATCAGTCTGCTAACATATATTAAATCTTTGCTCTTTGAATTATACTTCAAAGTAAGGGGTACATGGTTTAAGAATTTCTCATACTTTTAAAATTGGCATTGATGTTATTCCTCAAATCAGCTTGTCTACATGTCCAGACTATCAAGTGACTAAAATTGAGAGGTCTGAACACACACATGAAGTACTTTCCAGTCGCCCACACACTTCACCATGGGTGACACTGAAACATTTGCTGAAAATACCACATGCACTACAAGAAAAGTCTGCTGCAGATTTTTCAAGTGAGCTCTAAGGGATACCACATTGGAGTATTTTCCAGCAATTAGCAGTTTACAAGCAATCTAGCTAATGAGCTCATCAGTCTTCAATGGAAGTGTTTCTGTAAACATTCTGCCAGCTACAGGACACCATGCATGCATGTTAAAATGTGTCAGAACAAGAGTTCATCATTCCCTTTCAAAGGAAGAATGAATTGCATCTTCAGAAGTGCATTGAACTTAGTTGAAAAGACTATTATATTTATGACTTAATGCTCATCTAATAACACTCTTCAGATATAATAACAGTCAAATGCACACAACATCAGCATAGTAAAACATGGAAATATTGAGGGCAGCAGCTGGCACCTTTGAAACTATATAAAGCCTGTGAGTAATTGGCGGTAAATACCAAACATTTCCTCTAAGCCTTAAATGCAATGTTGTTGACCAGAGTGAATGGGACTGACCTGTTACTTAGGGACAGATTCCTAAAAAGTGAATTACTATAAGCGATGCTACAAAAATTTTGAAATACACAAAAATTAGGAAATGCAAAATTATTTTGATCGCTATATTATCTCAAAATAATTGCCAGCTTTGCATTCTTGTGAACTATTTTTGAAAACACACTGTCTACTCGTTTTCCCCAAATGCTGTAAACTCAACTTTTGTAGACATGAATATCTTCTTCAGTGCTGGAGAAACTTCCTCCACACATGTGATTTTTTTACTGTAGGGGATAGGACATAATCACACGAGGCCAGATCAGGACTGTAGGGGGGATAACTCATAAGTTTAACCTCTGTGGACTCCAGGAACTGATTGATGATGTTGGCTGTATGGGCGGACATGGTACAAGATGATCTCCCACAGTCCTGTCCTTGGCTGCCATTCTCCAAGCTTCCTAAAAACTTTTGGTAAACTTACTATTGTGTACCACTGAACAGTAACAGTCCTTTGTTCCTCCAGAGGAACAGATGCAACATAACCACTTTTGGAGAAAAAAGTTGCCACCATTTTCCTTCCAACAGTTTGGGGCCACTCCACTTCTATTTGTGGAATTTCATCAGGAAAAATTCACACTGTTGACTGATGCTTATTCTCTGAATCAAACTGGTAAATCCAGGTTTCATCACCAGTAGTGATGTCAGAAACACGTCTAGATTTGTCTCTGTCAAATCTCACCAGCATTTCTTCACACCATTCAACATGGATGTGCTTTTGCTCATCTGTCAAAGTGTGAGGCCCTTTGTAAGAAATGCAGCTTCCCTCATTCAAAGATAATCACACAGGATTTAGGACACTGCTGGATCCAATCAGTATCCTGAAATGTCACTTGTCTGTTTTCACGAACCATTTCTTCCATAGCAGCAATGTTTTCCTCAGCCACCATGCTCACCAGATGCCCACTCCCCTCCCCTCCTGTCTTTCAGTGAAGTCCAACCTCTTCTAAATTCTTGAAACCACCAAAAAACTGTCACATGGGGAGGAGTAAAATCACTGAAATCCTGTTGCAAACACTCAAGGCTTTAAGATTCATTTAACTCATTTTTTAAATCATCGAAAATCATCACACAAAAGTGCTCTCTTAGTGGTGCCTATACCCCAGTCAGTAGGCACCAGCCACATACACCAAAGCTGGAGAGTTCAAACCCGGCCTGGTGCAACTAAAACAACAATGACAACTGCAACAACAACAACAAAAAAAATAGCTGGTGTTGTGGCGGGTGCCTGTAGTTCCAGCTACTTGGGAAACTGAGGCAAGAGAATCACTTGAGCCCAAGAGTTTGAGTTGCTGTGAGCTGTGATGCCACAGCACTCTACCCAGGGCTACAGCTTGAGACTCTGTCTCAAAAAAAAAAAAATAATATATATATATATATATATATATATATAATAATATATATATATATATATATCAAACAAAAGTGCTCTCTTCCTAGCTCCACAGGTGATGATGACTAATTGTCCCACAGTCAGAAACAAAAGAGTCCCTCCTAGCAATACCAGCAAGCTGAGCAAGTTGAAATTTGCACAGATGAATCAGAAAGGACACCACTTTTGACAGATTTCTTGGAAATGAGGTCTTATCTCAAAACTTTCATAGTAAACTTCTTTCTTTTATAAAGTATTCAGTACAACTAAGTTTCATAAGCCCCTTTAATACAAAGAAGGTGACCCAAAATAGATACCAGTAATTTTTTTTTAATCTCTAGATCCCTAGGATACAATTTATTTCCTTCTACCAAAAGAGAAAAAAAAACACATTGAATAATCAGGGGAGGCAATAGGTAACATTTTAAAGTTCAATATTGGAAATTCTATAATGGCATTTGTTGTTTAAATAAGTATCCAAGTATACTGATAGGAAGATTAATTACACTTCCAAGATACCATTTTCCAGGAATAATCATTTCTAGAAGTAATTGTTTTCTCTGACTAATATGGATGATGGCGAGCCTGGATTCCTAATTCCTGCTAGGGAAAAAAAAAGCCTGTAAACCTACGCCCTTGCAAATAACTGTGAAAATGTAGAAAGAGAAATAAATAGAAAATGTACCCCAAATACATATGTTATACGTGAGGAATATGTATGTTTTTTAACAAAAACATTTACTTCATGCCAGAGAGAAAGAGACAGTCCCCTAGGTAGCTACATCACCTACCCTGCCAGAAATACTCACGAGCCATGCAAAGTGAGTAGTCAGCTGCTGCAGGTCTCAGCTTTACAAACATGCAGTGCGGGGGCTCCTGCATTAGACACTAGACAGCATAGCCTTTCTTTTAGTATAAAATATCATAGCCCCATATTTGAGACGGAGAGCTATAGTTAGACACTGATGGATTCAAAAGCTCCTCATTAAGCTTCCTAGCTTTACAACTGGCTCATGATGGCCTTGGCGAAGACTCCCAATTAAAAATAGATGAGAAATATTTTAGGAACAGTAAGCTTCCAACAGATTTGCAAGTCTACTCCTATCTGACATACGTGAACAAAAACCTTATGGTACCTGCTTCCAATTTCTGGCTTTGGAAGACGTAATTGCCAAGGCTATTAATGTTAGACTGCACATTCTAGCTCTAGATAGTCACCCCCAAATATACAGGGTTTGATGAATGCTGGCTCCACCTATGTAGGAGGCACCCTGGCTTGTCTGGGAGTATACCAAAAAGTTGAACCTAAATTGTTCCCTACCCCCTCTTGAAGTCTTAATTAGCTATCCCCTTCTGGTTTATGGAATCATATTTTTACATGCATTTCATTTCACTAGGAATCTAAAAATGTGTTATTACTAAGGTAAAGTTAATGTTTGCATGATAAGATTGTTTTATGCTAATATTATTTTTAAGTGGTCCAAGGAGGAAGAATCTATACCCTTCAAGAATTAAAAGCAAATCTCTTTACTTGTTTACTACCTGTCTTCCCACTAAAATAGCAGTCAGCTCAGTGAGGGCACTTGTGTGTCTAGTTCACTTCTATGAGCTCAGCACATGGGGCAGAGACTGGCCCATAAGAAGATTTTAATAAATATTTAATTTTAAAAGAGAGAAATAGAAATCTCTGGGAAAAGAAAGCCTAAATTTTTTAATTATATACATACTCATCTGCATTTAAATGGGGGAGATTCATCTTTCCCCTACTTAATAAAAGAACCTTAAAGAACTTCAGAAATAAACTATTTTATTACTCCTTCATACGGACTTCCACAACCTTTGGATGTACCATTATAATGCCATTTATCAGACATTGTCACAGCTGTGTATATGTCTATGTTGTGTATATGTCTCCCATTTATCAGACATTGTTGCAGATGTGTATACGTCTCCCAGTAATCTCTGCGTGTCTAGGATATATCTTATTTATTCTTATATGGCTGGAGTCCCAAATAGTACCAAATGTAGATACCAAATATTTAACTAAAATAGGTAAACAGTAGAGGCTCAGTCAATCTTTGCAAATGAATAGGAAAAGAGTCTAAATTTGGTTTCTCTTGCAATCTCTCCCTTTAAACAACACTCGGTGATATAGTGACTAATAACTTCCTTTTCATAATCTTCACCTCTCCCTGCAAACCTGTATTTTATCTGTGATTGTAACAAATGCTGAACCAGGCTTATTGAATATTCCACTAAACTTGCCCTCTTCCTTTTATTTTCATCAAGGCATCAATAAAAACACAATCGAAAGCTTTTTTTCACAGTAATTCAAATTTATAATCTAAGTCTGTCTAAATTTTTTTCATAGCTAAAGGGTAAAGGTAAAACCCGAATAATTGAGAACCCAAGCCTCTGCAGGGATCTCATCGGATTACTACTAAGCCATAATTAAAGTAAATTTCAACCAAGTTTCCTCTACTACTTTAAATTAAAAAATCTTTATTCCATTCCAATTGTATTTTTCCCCAGCAATAAAACTGAATATCTTTGTTTGCTATTTGTCATAAGAATTTATTCTGAAAGACAACTCAGGATGCTAACAAATCCTCAAATTGGAGTTATCCCAACTACGACAACAGACCGGGTATCACTATACCCTATATTTTTTTCTACATATTAGGAAAAATAGCATCTCTAAAATTAGAGCACTGAGAACAGCATATATTTCTAAATGTTTATGAATATAATATATATTAAATCTGTTATAACAACTCTCTGCTCTTGGCAATTTCATGCATGAATAGCAAGTGCCATATACAGTATTATACCACTTTTGTAAAATTAGTTACTCATCTCAGCCAAATAAAGACCATAGTCTTACCCAATAAAGACCATGGTGTTACCATCATAAGGGATCTCTAAGAAACCAGACATGTGTGTTTGCATATTTCAAAGGATTCCTGCTTTTTCAAATTACCACTCAAATGTTTCATTTCAGGGATAACAAGTTGCCAATCTGAAAAACTGAGTTGCATTTCTACACCAACACCAGAAATATAACTGATTTAAGTCCAGAAACATAGCCACATATGTCATATTTTTCCACGTAAAATGTGCTCCCATGTATAATGTGCACTCATGTTTTTGGACCAAACTTTCAGAAAAACACTCCTTGACAAAGCAGCCAGCTCTCAGCTGGGAAGGGAGGGATAATGCTCCCCTAATAAATGTGCAGACTGCACTGCCCGCCTGTAGCCACCTGCTCTGTGAAGGCTTCCCTTTCCCTCTCTCCTAATAGCCCTTCCTCCCTGCCATGTTGGGGCCAAAGCTAAGATGGCCAGAGAGGTGGGAGCTTCTTGAGGCCACTTGGCCAGAGGATAGCCAGTGGGTCCCTGGGGCCTGCATGGGGCTCCTGATCCCCTCCACACAGCCAGGCCTCAGGCCTCAGCCCTCACCCCACATAGCTATGGCCCTCCTGATCCTCCCTGCCCTCCCCCCAATTGCAGCACTCAAAAAAGGCCAATCCAGTCCACTCCCACGGGATCTCAGATCCTCCTGAACCAGAACCCTGTGACCCCAAGGGCCCAAGTAGGAAGGCACAGCAGCCCCAGGAGGCCCACTGCACTCCCCCACTCCCAAGCTGTGCTATCCGTGTATAATGCATATCCTTTTTGTCCCCTCAAAAATGTGGGCAAAAAAGTGCTCATTATACACAGCAAAATATGGTTTATGGAACTTTGGCATTTGACAGAAGTAGCATAAGAAAACTTTTTCAGAGTAATTGTACCAATTTATATCCCCACGAGCAATGTTTAAAAGACCCTATGGTTTCAAAATCTTTCAAACAGGGGGTATTACCAGAGTTTTAATTTCTGTCAATTGAATTGCATGAAATGGGATACCATTTGCATATCCCTCTATCTGACTAATAAAGTCAAACATATCTTTATGTTTTTATTAATAGTATGTGTTTACTCTTCTGTAAAATTATTTTTGTTCCCATCTTCCTTTTAGTTGATTTTCCTTTTCTTATTGATTTGTAAAAGTTCCTTATACATTCCTGCTATTAATCTCTTGTGAGCTGACACCTGGTCAGTCTCCTTTCTATTTTTCCCCTCTTTTAAAGTCTTTTCTTGTCTCTGGACTAGGCTTCTCTCCCTGCCTGCAGACCCTCACCCCAGTTCTATGCCAGAATCTCTCATCTTTATGATGCATTGGCTGGGGAAAGAGACAGGGAAATCAGTCCAGGGACCACCCTAGACCCTTGCCAGGGCCCTCCTTACAACTACTAAGACACACTCATTCCTTTAGACTTGATAGATTGAAGAAAGGGCTCTTCCTCCTCCTAAACTCCCATTCCTCCTCTGCCTCTCTCTCTCTGAACATCCTAGTAGTAGGTTGGGATTTCCCCTAGGATCTGGGATCAGTGTCCCAATCACCTCAATACCTTCCTGAAAGGACACATGGGAGATGGTGTTGGGATTTTCCAGACTTGGTCCTCTCGGCTCCATAGTTGACACAGGGGCACCTGCCTCCCAACTGGTGGTCTCCACCCCCTGCCTCCTCCTTTCCTCACATGCCATGGCAGTTCTTATTCCATCCCTTCCTGAGACAAAACTGCCTGGCCCTAGCATACACTAGATAATGGAAACCAATACCTGGGAATGGTATTTAAACATTCTCAGCAATCTTCAAAATTTCATAACTTGCGATGGCAAGTGGTCTGGAGTCCCCTATCATAAAGCTTTCTTCTTCCTTTGAGGTCATCCTTTGCTCTTCCGGGCCTGTACCACCTTTCAAATTCTCCTCAATAAACAGCCACTCTTCCAACCTTCCACCTTTGACTCAGACCATTCTGTGCCCCCACCTCATGCCTCTCTACCTCCTGAACCTTCTGTACCCACTCAGTCCCCAACTCCTACACCCCCAACCTCTCCATCTGACTCCCTTTCTCCTCTCTCTCTTTCCTCTTTCTTTTCTCCTCCACACGCCCTCCAGGAACAACTCCCAAAAGCTATTTTACCCTGATGTGAAGTAGCAGAAGCTGAGGGCATTATCAGACTCCATGTCCCCTCTCACCTAAGAGATCTATCCCAAATTGCAAAACACCTTAGGTCCTTTTCAAATAACTCTTCCCCATTTATAAAAATTCTAATATTTAGCCCAGTCTTATGATCTCTCCTGGCAGGACATTTACATAGTAACTTTCTCTACCACCACTCCTGAGGAAAAATCCTATATTAGAGCTGCCCAGTCTGTGTTGTTCTGGGTCACTGGAAGGACAAGGGTCCCCAGACTGCAGGGCTTGGAGCCACCCCTTCTAAAACAGTGACTGAGCCAGGAGTTGAGCTCCCTCAATTCCTGGTACTAGCTACCAAAGACTAAAGAGGCACAGGCTCTCAGGCCCCCACCATTATCATCTCACTCACAGTGCCCTGGGTTTATCTTCTTGTTGCTAGAAAGAAATGTCCTTCCTCCTGGACATGGAGACCACATGCTCGGTACTACCTGATTTTTCAGGGCCAGTACGCTCCTCTTCCATTTCTGTGGTTAGGGTCAATGGAATCCCCTTTCCCCCACTTAAAACTCCACCTGTAACCTGTTAGTTAAAACACCTGACATTCTCCCATTCTTTACTAATAATTCCTAAATAGCCCACTCCCCCCACATGGCCAAGACCTACTATCTAGACTCAAAGCTACTTTTTCTTTAAACCCATCACCCAAAACTGATGATACCTCTCAGCTCCCCATACTTCTGTTACTCTCCTCTAGTGTCCCTCCCCTATCTACACAAATGTCTCTTCCAAAGGCTTTAGGTCAGGTCAATCCTAAAATTTGGGACACCTCAGAAAAACTTGTTGCTACCTTACTCCTCCCTTCTCGTTTGCTTAGTACAAGTTACTCACTGTCCCCTAATTTACTTCTCTATAATTACTACTCTACAGCTAGTAGGTTTTAAAGAATTGTTTAAATTGGATGTTTTAAGATCACAAAAAGTCACATCTATAATATTTCTAAATTTTGCTGAATTTAACTATGAACTTATGTTCTTAATTTTGATGAATAACTGCAATAAATGTAAGGACATGTTTTCGATGTAAGAAAGCTCTTAATTTTGATATAATAAAATGTATCATCTTTTCTTATAGCTTTTTACTTTGTGTTGAAGAAATCTGATTCTACCCCCAAAGCCTAAAAATATTCACTCTTGCTTCTTACTAAGTTTATTTTGTTTTTGACATTTAGATCCTAAATCCATCTAGAGTTCTGTATACAGTCATGAGAAGTCAAATGGTAGGAAGATTGAACAACAGAGAAATCCAAAGAATGTGGCAAATGATACAAGAAGAAGGTGGCCAAAGAATTTCAAGTACTCCATTAAGAAGTTAAGAAAGTAACTGGGAGTTTGGGCCCTGCCTAGGAAGGTTCTAGTAAATATCCTGTGCTTTCAACTGGGACTTAACCAACCTTTTAAAATTAATTCTATATTTTTTTTATTAAATGATAGCTGTGTACATTAATGTAAACATGGGGTACAATGTAGTATTTTCATATACAATTTGAAATACTTTCATCAAGCTGGTTAACATACACTTTATGTCATTTACTTAGTTATTGTGTTAAGACATTTACACTCTAGTTTTAGAAAGATTCACTTTTGCCCTTGTAAGACAGACCATAGAGGTGATCTTTCCAATCACCCTCCCTCCACCCATCCGCCGTTCTCCCCTCCCCTCTCCTACCCCCTTCTTTATACACAATGTCCAACAAGCAGTGAAAAATTACCCAACATACCAAAAAATGAGATCAGAGAGTTGAGAAAACAAAACAAAGACAATAGAGACAACCCTACCAGAGAACCATATATTGGACTATCAGTTATAGAAATTAACTATAATTGAGATGTTCAAGGCAAATGATGGCATAACAAAAACTTCAGCAGGAAATTAGAATTTTCAAAGAAGTGCTGAAAATAAATCCTTGAACAAAAAAAAAATTAAACTTAAAAATAATGCAGTAGTTGGAGTCAATGTCAGATAGACATAGCTAAGCAGAGAATTACATTAATATATAATATAAGTTAGTAGAAAATGTCCAGATTGAAGTGGGGAAAAAGCAAATGTAAGATACAGAAAAGAGGATAAAGCACATATGAGATACAGTGTAAAAAGCTTAAACATTTAATCATAGTCTGAAAAATCAGTCAATAGAAACAAAACCCAGATGACTTGGATACTGTAGTTAGCAAACAAGGAGTTTAACAGCTATTATTAATATACTTAAAGATGTAAAAAGTGACAGGGCATAAGGGATGACTATATGGGAAATATCAGCAATTTGTTAAACCATTAGAAAAACATGCAGTAAAACCAATGTGTGGTTCAGGAGAAAAATCTGTAGATTTCAGGGGAATAGAAGTTACACAGAAGTAGTATATATGCTCTAGACAAAACATTAAAATGTGGCTCGGCACCTGCGACTCAAGCAGCTAAGGCGCCAGCCACATACACCTAAGGTGGTGCGTTCGAATCCCCAGCCCGGGCCGCCAAACAATAATGATGGCTGCAACCAAAAAAATGGCCAGGCGTTGTGGCAGGCGCCTGTAGTCCCAGCTACTTGGGAGGCTGAGGCAGGAGACTGGCTTCAGCCCAGGAGTTGGAGTTTGCTGTGAGCGTGGCACTCTACCCAGGGGGATAGCTTGAGGCTCCGCCTCAAAAAAAAACATTAAAATGTAATGTAATATTCTAAAACTACTTAAATAAAAGGCCAAATTTAATACTTTGCCATTGTATAGGTGTCAGTATAGGAGTAAGCTACAAGATCATGAGTAACTATAAGGACGGCCAGGCATGGTGGCTCAAGCCTGTAATCACAGCTACTCCAAATGCTATAACTAAAGCCACTGAAGACAGTAAAATGTAATAAAATAGACCCTTAGTAAGAATATGTAAATTATACTACAGCTTTACAAAAAGGAAAAATTTTCCAACTTTGCTTCAAAAATTCTACTTTAAAAATAGGCCAAAGGATGTACAAATAAAACTGTCACTACTCCTAATATTTTTTCACTTTTCCAAATACTTTAAACTTAAGAATTGCTCTTCAGCAATCCTTCACGTTGTGCCACTGGACAAAGCCCTTTAAAAAAAAAGGCAGAAAACTATTTAAAATATGTTTCAATATCACGGAGGGTTCATTGGACCAGAATCCATTCTCCTTAGGCTTCAACCCAGCACTGGGCTAAAATTCCTTCCAGGTTTTGGGGGACACTGCTCTCATTGTCATTATCTCTGCTAGCCAGAGGATAAGCATTAGTCATTTCCCAAATTCCAGAATCATGTACATACAATTTGTCAAATTGTCAAAAGAATCAGAGGGGAAAGCACTTGGTGATCTTTAACCAAATGCCAAATGTATCTGTCATATATACAGCATGAGATACGTATATGTATTCTACACATAATGACAAAATACAGTGAAGGTGATACTCTGTGTGGCACAATCCCAGAATCCAAATTTCTCTTTGAGAACTTCTCTTTAAAATAATTTACCTTTATTGAAGTAAGAAGGTTGACTTACCTTAAAAAGAAAAGCAAATATCATCTCATGACAATTATTGTTCCCTTCTAAGAATGACCAATGTCTTATATATTTATTACCAGGAAGCTGATGGAAGCCATGTTGTCAAGTAGATCACATTTTCCAAGAGAAACAATATCAAAATAAGGCTCGTATTCCCTACCAAAGACTTAATTATGAAAGATAATTGTCATAAAAGCAAAGATGAAACCATTATAGAATTTTATGATATAAAGTAACAAAATGATGCTTCAATTTTTAATTTATTTAACAAACACTTACCAGGCATCTGTTATGTGTCAGGCATTGTTAATCAGATAAGACCTGGTACCTGGAATACTCAAGGAATTAAGAGTCAAGACGTACAAAACAAATTGATGTTTGCTGTATGGGATGGTTTTTCCTATGAAAGAGAGCAGCTCAGAGACTGTGAGGACACAGCAAAGGGACATCTAAATCAGCATTAAGGAATCAGTAAACAATTCCTAGAAAAGACAACCTGGGCTGAGTAAGAATTGACTGAATGAGGACAACCCAGGTGAAGGGAAAACAGTCATGCACTGCATAACAACATTTTTGGTCAATGAGGGCCTACATATATGACAGTGATCCCATAAGATTATAATGGAGCTGAAAATTTTCTATCACCTAGTGACAATCTAGCCATAGTAACATCATAGGGCAATGCATTACCCAGGGTTTGCAATGATGCTGGTATTAACAAACCCACTGTGCTGACTTTTTAAGTGTACTCCTACTTATTTTTTTAAAAAAAAGTTAACTGTAAAATAGCCTTAGGAAAATACTCCAAGAAGTATTCCAGAAGCAAAAACAGTGTTATCATAGGAGACAACAAGCTAAACCATTTAGGTTTGTATAAGTATACTCTATGATGTTTGCACAACACCAAAATTTCCTAAGCACATATTTCTCACAATGTATCCCTATCATGACTGTTGCTGTTAACACCGACACGGAGGCATAAAGCAACATGGACCATTCAAGATACTTCAAGTTCTTATTTGGAGGCAAGTTTGAGAGAGGAGCAGTAACAGGAAATGAGATGCAAGAGAACGATGGAAGCCAAATCACAAAATGCTTTCGAAACAAGGTTTAGAAGTTTGTACTTTATCCAGAAAGACAGTTCTCCTAATCCTCCAACACCTACTATAAAAGATTTTAAGCAAAAAATTTAAATGAACATAATTTTATTTTTAAAATATGATTTTGATATGGAACAAGGCTAAGGCAGTAATCCTAAATTCAGGGAGCAATGTCGGGAATGAAGAAGAAGGAGCAAATCAGAGCGACACAGGAGATAAAATTCACTGAACTTACGAACTAATTGAAAAAGAGGGTGGAGTGAGAAGGAATTGTCTGCACTGACACAGTACTAAGATGATGATAGAGAACACAGAAGAAAGAGTGGGACTATGGCAGTACAGAGCCAGGAGGAATGACAAATTTACTTCAAATTATCTTTAGCATTATGTTTTCTAAGTAGTGTCTAAAGAATCCCTATAAAATATAAATTGTATATAAAGTATATTACAAGGTGCAGTCATTATGGAAAAAACAGTACTACCATATGACCTAGCAATCCCTCTTCTGCGTATATAACTGAAATAAATGAAATCACCACCTCATAAAGACATCTGCACTCCCGTGTTCATTGCAGCATTATTCACAGTAGTCAAGATAAAGAAAACAACCTATGTGGCTGTGGACAGAATGAATAAAGAAACTGTGAGATATATACCTACAGAGGAGTATTATCAGCCATAAAAAAAAAAAAAGATCTTGCCTTTTGCCATAGCCCGGATGAAACTGGAAGACATTGTACTAAGTGAAATAAACACAGAAAGAAAAATACAGTAGGCCCTCCATAATTGGCCGCCTCCCTATACTGATCACCTCCTTAAGTTGACCTACTTTTCATAGATAACCACATACACTCAAAGGAAGACTGACCTCTAATACTGACCACCTCTCCAAGCTGTATCTTGACCACTTGGACTGTGCCACACAATATTAATTTGCCCTCTATAACTTGACCAGTTGAGTCCACTCTACACAAAGAGTAGACAGTACAGACTTTGCCCTTTAGTTGTATTATTTTTTTCTTTAATATAAGTTCTTTTTTCGTGTTTTATTATTACCACACATTGGATTAGGCCTAATGTCTTATTGTTTATCACTTGTTGTGGAAGATGTTTTCGATGTGAAGGACTGGTCTGAATTGTAGGTACATCCTACAATTACTGAAAATGTTACAGTTAGTTGAGACATAATGGCCCAAAGGAAAAAATTCAAAGCACTGATATTGAAAGAAAAGGTTGACATTATACATTTTCTGGGAAGCAGCAGCCAAAGGAAGATGCCAGAATATTTCAGTGTTAGGAAAACCATAGTTAGCAACATCCAGAAACATAAACATGAGTACTTGGAGAGAGATGGTAAGGAAAATGGAGACCTACAGCAGAAAAGAAGGAAAACTTTGCTCAAGGAAGTCAGTGAAGCCACATTAAGCTGGTTCAAACAAATGAGAGCTGTTAATGCTCAAATCTCCAGCCAATGATCTAAGCACTTGCTAAAAAATTCACACAGGAACTCAGGGTGGCAGATTTCCAAGCAGCAAGTGGCTGGCTTCAGAAATTTAAATTTCAACACAAGATCTCCCAGAAAGTCTTATATGGTGAATTCAGTGACGTTCCAGTGGAAGTTGTGGAAGAGTTTATCAATTTGTGATGTTACAGTGAGAGCTGCGGTGACCATAACATGGCCTGACATGTAAATGTTTCCAGGGAATACAGAAGGTATTAAGAGACAGAATCTCTGTGCCATGTGCTTTGCTTCATTCTGTACATTGCTCTTTGGCTTAAGAACCCAATTATAAACTTTCAGGTATTTTTGTACAACCAAGGGACCAATGTTCTATTAATCCATTCATGGGTCGATGGACACTTGGGAAATAGCCCAAGTTTGGACCCATGAATGGATTAACAAATTGTGGTATATGTACACCATGGAATACTATGCAGCCATAAAAAAAGATGGAGACTTCACATCTTTTATGTTTACCTGGATGGAGCTAGAACACATTCTTCTTAGTAAAGTATCTCAAGAATGGAAACAAAAGTGTCCAATTACTCAATACTACTATGAAATCAATATATAACCACCTACAAATGGCAATAACCAATATATAACCACTCATATGAATGGCAAAACATAACTATAGTCCAGAAAGTAGAAGGGAAGAGGAAAGAGGGGGAGGAAAAAGAGGGACTGGGACAAGGGAGCATACTTGGGGGGACCTCACCTAATGTGCATGATGCAATGGTACATTTCAAAACTATTAAGACATGAGTATAATTGTGATGGATGTGTTACTTAGTTCAATGAAACATTTGACATTGTGTATCAAATCACTACACTAACCCCATAAATGCATCAATGTACACAGTTATGATTTAATAAAAAATAATTTAAAAAAAAAAAAAGAAACATGGATACTGTGTCTTCATTTTCAAAAAAAAAATTTTTTTAAGTTCCCAAACTTCACCAGAGGCTTCAAAGATGATGACATCTTTAATGCTGACAGGTGTGGACTCTTTTTCAAGGCAATGCCTGACAGAAGCCTCCCCATGAAGGGTGACAAATGTAAGAGCAGAAAACTTTCCAATGAATATTTCATCATTCTACTTCGCACTAGCTTAACCAGAGAGAAACTAAAGCCCTTGGTGACTAGTGAATCAGCAAAGCCTCTTGTATGTAAGAACCCAAAGCCCAAAGACCTCCCATCACTTGGAGAGCAAACAGATGTGCAAGGATAACTGGTGACCTATTTGAGGAGAGGGTAAGAGATACCAACTGAGAAATAAAGAAAAAACAGTCTATTCTACTGACTGTAAACAATTATCCTGACCACCCATGAGTGAATTATCTCATGAATGTAACAATGACATTTTGCCTCCAAACACAACCTCAAAAACCCAACCTCTTGGCCAAGGCACCATCAAAACATTTAAAATGCACTACAAGCCCAGCTCCTGCAGTGGGTCATTACTAAACCACACACCTGTGGCCCTCCTGTAGAAGCAACTTTATCCAGTTGCTTAAAAACCTTTTCAATCCTACATTGCACCTGATCTGACATGATTTTCCTGTTTCACTTCAATGTCAGAAGACTTCCAACATGTTTTTTTTATTGAATTTGTTGCCCATTCCATTTTTGGAGCCTGTCTGATGCCTTTCCTCCTGGAGTCCAGACTCTAGCCAACAGATAGCACAGGTTTTACTCTCTCTGTTTCTCAGAAGGTCATGTGTTTTGATATGAATGAGTGATTGTGAGCTGTATTCACACAATTGTGCTTGTAGAAAAATGACAGGAAGAAAATACATAAGTGACAATGATATTGCAACATGGATTTTTAAGTACAGTGAGATTGAAGGAGAGTTTTGTAATGAAAGTGAGCTGGAGGAAACTCTTCTTACATGCAGGGATATTAGTTCCAGTGAATGTGAAGCTAGTGATGAAGAAAAAAGTCATGATAATTCCAATCTGTAACAAGTAGCGGGAAGGTTTATTGTGATGGTGATTTTATAAAGTTCCTGTACTCTATCACACGACAGGGATTGCTTAAAGTGAAAATATATGGTAACAGGAACAGTTATGGCTTCAAGAAAGGATATTCCCTAGTGATCTGAAAAAGGAGTAACTTCAGGAATATGAATTTCGTGCTTACCGATGTGAAATGAAAATGATGTGCCTCTCATTCCATGACAAGAGATTAGAATGCTGAGTACCTTCTTTGGCCCTCAAACACAGTTGATCACTGGTTATAGGGAAAAAAACCTATCCAATTTGAAAAACTGACAGTTACTTTATAATACACAAAGTTTTGGGGAAAAGCGGACACAGATGATTAGTACTATGGATGTTACTGATTTACAAAGAGAGCCTACAAATGGTGGGAATAATTACTCTTCTGGCTGATGGTAGTTGCAGTTGTGAGCAGCTGCATTCTTTACTCATTAGATAAGAAGGAGAGTGGAGAAAAAGTGCAGAGATGCTTTTCTTACAAGAGAAATCTCATCACTTAGCGTGTGAGCAATGTGAGGAACAGAAATTCAAGAAAGAGGGAAACACCATCATCTTATGACCCTGAGGAAATGTTAAATGGGAAGATGCATTTTATAATGAATAATGAAAAAAGTCAACACAGGATTGCATGGTTTGCAGCAGAAGAAACAAAAAAAAAAAAAATGAGAGGAAAAAAACCATTTTCTACTGTGAGACATGCAAGAGGAAGCCTAGACTTGATCTGATCACTTCCAGAATTACCATACTCAAAAAAAATTATAAACAAAAACACTTTAATTATTTTATGTAACCTAAAATAGACAATAAAATCATGTTCAGGTGAATTCATATTTGTGTTTTTCTCTTCTAACACTGTATGATAATTAAAAGTAATCTACCAACCTCTTTCCGATCTGAAATAAATAAGAGCTAGGGAGTATGTGGGCGTCCGAAAAATTGAATAGAAAAGGGTTTTGAGTATGGATGCTGTCCTCTGGATCAGTTCTGCTTGAAATAACGTTCAGCCAGAAACGATACAGAAATGTTTCGAGAACACTGAATTTGACACAATCCAAGAATACAGTGGTTTAGCCCCATCAGACACTCCATCTCCCATGGCAGAATTCAAAGGAGTAGAATTTTGCAATGGATAATGAAATGACAACCTGTAATGAACCTGACCCAGAAGCAATTTTCTGAGCAATAATGACCCGAGTGCAGGTTGGCATAAAAGTGCATGAAGCAGTTGATGAAGTGGAAGAAGCAAGTGAGAATGACACAGGAATTCAGAGACTTCAAAGAAGAGAATGTCAGGCATCAGATAATGCAGTTGAAGTCATTGACTGTAGGAAAATCCCCAGGTAGGCTGAGTGGTGTAGCCAGTGTCAGAAGTGCTTTCTCTACCTACGTTTGTAATAAGAGTAAAAAACAGACCAAGATTGACTTTTTTTTCAGAAAGAATGATTAAACTATGAGAAAACAGTACATGTATTGATTTTGTATTAAACTGAATTGTAAAATTCAACTTTTCTTTTTCTTCCAAAATAGTTTTCTGCAGCAAGTTAACATACATAAAATCATTCCTTTGACCAAAGAACATTGAGCAATTGCTGAAATACATGCTTTTATTATGTAATGTTGACAAAACAGCAACACAGGTTATGCATAGATTGTGCAAACCATTAAAAAACAATTTAAGAAATCTAAATCTCCAAACATTTGAAAAATTTAAAATGTACTTTTGTAACAGAGAGAACAGTCAGGAAAAGGGTAAAAATGTTTCTGTCTCTTTATCTCTCCACCATTTTTTGAGAACTAAAACCTATATCCCTATAGGGAAATCCTAAAAGCTATATCCCCGCCTCAGAGCACTTTTGGGGAAGGGCAGAGTGTCCTTGTTCTTTGTACCACAGGAGATGGCTCAAGGGAATTGGAATAGTCTCCAGGAATCCATGAGATTGTCTTTCACGGGAGGTAGGATTAATCAGAACCATCACCTATAATTAAACAGCAATATCCTGAATCTGAACACTCTCCCTTTAAAAGCTCTATAGTTTTGCTTATGGGAAGGCCAATGGTACTTTAAGACTGTAGTCTGCCATTCTCATTTGCTGGCAAATTAATAAATTTGTCTTTCCTCTTTCTCAACATAAACTTGTCCTCATTCTTCTGATGTGGGTTTGGGGACAATTGCCAAGACTTTGGTAACACTTCTGAGGTTATCAGGTCTTCAGTGTCCCAACTGTTTACAAGGAACTTTATAATTTATTTTTATATGTGTTATGTATGTCTTCAGCTTCATTACTAATTTCTCATTATTTCTATGGCTTCTCTTTGTTTATTATGCATAAGCTATGGCATGATGGAGCAGGGGAGGGGTTACCTAAAGGAACTGAATAACTAAAGAAAAGAGCCAGTACTGGAACTCTAACCTTTGGAATTATCTAATGAGCCACTCTGCCTCCCACAGCTAGGTCCTCGAAGCTCTACAAAAGACTGATGAACTCAAGCCAACAAAAACAAAACATTCAAATCTAATTCAGTAACTAACACTCTAAGGATATGCAGTTTGCTCCTGACCAGGACTAGAGTACTCACTTTCTTTGCGAACTTCCTCAAGCGCAGCAGTAAGCTCCACCTTTAAAACTGTAGCTTCCTGGGCAATCTTCTCCCCCTTATCTAGTAAATTCCATGTTGCTTCCTCCACAGAAGCTAGAAGGACTTTGGCTCTTTTTGAACATCCTTTTTTCCTGTTGGAAGGATTCTGGGGACAATTTACAAGTGTAGTAACCTAAAATTAGAAAAATAAAAACCACCTATTAGACAAATTGTAAGGAGAACACAGTCCTGGGATATCTTAGCCCAGGAAAAACGAAAGAAATACAGTTGACCCTTAAACAAACTGAGGGTTTGGGGGTGCCAAGCCCCCCATGCAGTGGAAAATACAAGTGTAACTTTCAATAACCCTAAAACTTAGCTACTGTTGACAGAAGCCTTACCAATAACATAGTCAAATAGCACATGTTTTGTATGTTATATGCATTATATTCTGTATTCTTACAGTAAAGTAAGCCGGAGAAAAGAAAATATTAAGAAAATCATAAGGAAGTGAAATTATATTTACTAGTCATTAATTTTAAGTGGATCAACATAAAAGTCTTCATCTTCCTCATCTCATGTTAAGTAGACTGAATAGTATGAAAAGGAGGAGTTGGTCTTGCTGTCTCAGGGACGGCACAGGCAGAAGAGATGGAGGAAGAACAAGAGGCAGGGGAGGTAGGCATTCTCAGGTAAAATTTATTTTTAAAATCCACATATAAGTGGACCTGCACAGTTCAAACCCTAGTTGTTCAAGGGTCAACTGTATTTCATAGTAACATAATTCATTCCAGTACTGTTGGTACATTCCCAAAAGTCAAGTCATGGCACCAGGACCATCAGCAGCAGCAGCTACCACAGAGTTCCCAACTAAGGATAGAAAGAAAGGGACAGCCATAGAGGGGTACTTGTATGCACTATTTAAATAGATATCTGAAACTCCTATTGCAAGCTAAGCTTGAGCGTGTCACCAAATAGTCAAGCCTTATGGTAATCATCCACCACGTCTTTGACAATAGACTATACATAACTCTTCCTACTCATCAGACCCTTCAAGATTTTGCTTATTGGTTGTTTTATAGGGCTTAGATGTTTGCCTACTTGAATATCTGGACCCAGCTTTTTGTGAGGAACAGAGAAAAAACTTATAAGCTATGAGGGAACTATGCAAATGAAAATAATTTTTCTCTATTTTGTTCTAATTTGTTTTATTCCCACATTCATGACCCAGAGTGAAATGTCATGTGGCAAGTCTTTTTTTTTCTCTTAGAAAATAAGAACAATCATATGTGTACATATTATCCTGTAAGACCATGTGAACTTTAAATAAGGTATTTTGCAAAATGCCTAACATGACACAAGTATTGTTTGGCATTTAACATATATTCTCTAATTCATTCCCTACACGGATGCAGAAAATTGGTTATGGGAATCTTTATCAAAGGTGTTCTGACTTAGCCTAAGCTTTTCTTACTCTTGGACACCCCCGCCCCTCATGCTAACTGTAATGAAGGCAGTTGGAAAAGCACATTCTATATGCTTTACAAGCAGCTAAATAGATTCATGTGTCTGCATGGTGGATCATATAAGGATAACAATAAGCCCAATTTATTACATGGTTTTTCACAAAAGGCAAATATCTCACTGCTGTCAGTCTAATTTATATATTGAGAAGTAAAATATATTTGTCCATATTAAGACAAATTATAACACCTTGTTTAAAACCTTTGTTTAAAATGAAGAATAAGTGCCATCGTCTACACTGTTCCTTCAGAATGTATTTTAAGTGCCACAATTCATGAGGCTTCCCACTGCACATTCCTCCTCTATTGTTCAGATCCTCCATGAACCAAATGTTTTCCAGAGACTAGCATGGGCTTTGAAATTAAAATGAGCATTCCAGAAATGCTTTGTTCCTTACAATAAATGCCAGAGAAGAAATGTGAAAAGAACATTGTATAAGAACATTGTGTTTCCATCAAAAAAAAAAAAAAATTTGCAACTTGCAAGTTATTCACTTTCATGAGTTGTTCATGCCTATGTTTTCATTTAAAATATCCCAATGTATTTATTTAATATTGATTAAATTAAAGTCAAGTGATGTTTTCAATGATTCATTTTCTTTCAGAACGTAAATAAGACTTGGCAATTCTGTGGGGAAAAAGGAAAGCTGAACATGTTTTTTCACCCCAACTTACTCTCCTTTGTGACTGTGATTCACTTAAAGAGATGATTCTCATCAGGGGGAAGGAGGGAAGTGTGCATATCCTATTGAAAAGGTCTCCCATCTCTTGAAGGAATACCAGCAACCAGTAAAATTAGCTTTCGAGTTATTCTGTAAAATAATTTCTATATCCTTATTTCCTTTCTCAGTATAAAATCAGTTACATTTTTACAAGGAATATAAAAACTTTTTGGAACTTACAGCACAGATGATTCATAGGGTCCAAGCCCATGTCTTGTTAACATTACTTTTTGTTACTGATACACAACCCTCCCCTTTCCCTGTTTCTCAGACTTTAGGGTTCCCTCTCACATGGAAAATCTCCAGGCTTATAGCATTAGAGAGATCAGATTGCCCACTTTTCTTTAGTCTATAAATCTGTTTCTGACTATAGAGACACACCTTTATCAGAGATACAGAAAAAAGCTCCCCATTGAAATGGTCCTAAATTACAGTCTTCCAGTAAGGAAAAAAAAAAGAAATTTCCACTTTATTAATTCTTCGTGTTTAAAATGCTACAAGGCCAGGTATATTTTAAACAGTGCATTATATTTACATGGTAAAATTTAGAGTAGAAAAAAATTTTATATAATTTTTCTTAATTTGGGTGTGCTTCCCTAGATTCTCTGAAGATACTAAACATTAAATTGATAAGCTTAGTGAACCAAGCTATCAACTGTCATGTATGAGGAGGTCATCAAACAGCTCATAGAAAATGTATATTATGAAAAAACTATGCATGGATTGCAATTTCTTGCACTAAATAAATTTATACTAACTTCTCATAACATATGTGAACAAAATCTAGTCTGAGGCAAAAAATAGGATAAGACATCCGTCTGAAAAAAGTTCCTATAACAACATGAATTCTGCCAAAATTGAAGATTGGATGGAAAAACGGCAAATTCATTAATGGTTTACAAAAAGTATATGGGGGCAGTGCCCCAAGGAAATCAGTGGTTTATAAATAGATAACTTATTTTAAGAAGGGATGAGATGATATTGAAAATGAAGTCTGCAGTAGCAGATCATCCACATAAATTTTTGAAAAAAAATTCTGGAAAGATGGCTGACTGTTAGCAACTCTCAACAGAGGCTCCTGACCAGAGGGAGAAAAACTGGATGCAACTGGACTCTATGGAGCCAAAGGTGAGGACCTGAGCCAAGAAAGAACTTCAGCAAGCTGTAATTCCAAGGAAGAACATTTAAGAAAACAAATTACAGGTACAAAGCCTATCAACTAGAGGATGGGAGACCCCTCCCTCAAGCAGGAGCCTGCCACAGGATATCTGTAAGTGAGCAGGGAACAAAAGACCTCTCATTTTACCTCGCTGGAGAGAGCTGCTAAGCACCAGAGCTTTCTCCAGGGAGGTCCCACTTATGAACCTAGACTCCATCTCACCAGGCATAAAATTGAAGTTATTTTCTCCCCACAAGTCCAAACTCCCATTCCATTCTTCCCCCCCCCCCATCCCCAAGGCAGTCTGAAGTTCTGCCCTCTGCAGAACACAGAGTGTTTGGTCTTTTCCTAAGAGATCTGGTTATAGTGTGGACCACCACTCATCAGGATGGAATCTGTGACTAACAGGGAAGAAAGAGGGTGCGAAATAAAGGGATACTTGGCAGGAGGAGGAGCATTCCCCTGGTTGACTATGCCTGGCCAGTGGTGGTGGTGACCCTCAGTTCGGGCAGTGTTTGGTGGGACAGGGTATAGAACCCCTGGCTCTGACAGCACCAACAGTGGGAAAGTGGTTGCCCCATGTGGACTGAGTTCAACAAGCAGGGCCTGCAAGCAGAGGCTTACCATGCATGGACTGAGACCTGAGGGCAAGGGCATGGTCCCCTGACTCCAACAGAACCCTCAAGCAGAGGTTTGCTGGGTGTGAACCAAGACCAGAGGGTAAGGGCATGGTCCCCTGTCTCCAGTGAAGCAGTGAGCAGAGGCTTACTGGGTGAGCTCTAAGACCTGCGGGCAAGGTGTGGTGCCCTGACTCCAACAGACCCTGGGAACAGAGGCTTGCCAGACAGTGGATTGAGACTGGCAGGTGGGGCATGGTCCCCTGACTCCAACTGGTCTGGCAAGCAGACGCTAGCTGGGTGTGGACTGAGACCAGTGGGTGGGGTGTGGCCCCTGGATCCAACTGGGCCTGTGAGCAGAGAAGTAGACAACAGTATGGACTGAGTCTGGCAGGCAAGGGCATGGATCCCTGTGCAGTTGGAGACCCTTGAATCCCTTTCTATTGAGCAGGGCTTGCACTGCCTGAAACAATTTAATTGGAAATCATGTTTGGGGCTATCCACTCGGGGACATTCTGAGGCTGACCTTCAAAGTTCTATAGTGGAAAAGAACTGAAGGGAAAAGAACTTGGCACTGCAGCTGTTTGTATCTCTTAACAGTCAAGATTTAAACATAATCCTGTGGCTTCTTAGGATAGGGTAAAGGTTGGTTGATATCAAAACAGAGCTAGCTTGCACTATCTCACCAACTAGGTCCTCAGAGTCTCTGGCCAAAACTCTGAAAGGGGCCTTTGTAAGGTTGTAGGAGATACTCCAAACTTACAAAGCCTAACGTTTTGGTAAGTGGCTATCTCTATTACCTGGGAACCAAATTCAATCTCACCCTACCAGTTCTAATACCAGTTCTAATAACCAAACAGTGGAAAATAAACATGGTGCAGGCCCAACAGACAACATCCATAACCAGAGTAGATCAATACCCCCAAGAAATGACAAAGGAGATATAACTGAAGATGCCACGCATAGACAGATGGCAGCAATGTCAGAAGACGAATTCAGAATATGAATTGTAAATAAGATAAATAGAATGGAAGAAAAGATAGAAATTGAATTCCAAAGATTGTCTCAAGAAATTAATGAATTCAAAGACAAAGTTACCAAAGATGTGGACATAATGAGAAAGGAGATTGCAGAGCTGAAGGAAATGAAAAAGTTAGTTGAGGACCTCCAAAATACAGTAGAATCTCTCAGTAATAGAGTTGACCAGGCAGAAGAAAGGGTCTCTGAAACTGAAGACAAAGCTTTGAACAGTCCCAAACACTCAAAGAGGCAGACAAATGGAGAGCAAAAACTGATCATTTCCTGAGAGAGTGGTGGGATCAATCCAAAAGAGCAAACATTCATCTTATAGGAATTCCCAAAGGAGAGGAGGGTCTTAAAGGTACAGATGCTCTACTCCAAAAGATCTTGGAGGAGAATTTCCCAAGCATTGCGAGAGATACAGAACTTCAGATAGTAGACAATTTCAGAACCCCAGCAAGACTCAGTCCAAATAAAGTATCTCCGAGACACATTGTGATTAACTTTGCCAAAGATGAAGCAGAAAATTCTGCAAGCAGCCAGACTTAAGAAAAGTATCACCTACAAAGGGAGAAATATCAGAATGACTGTAGATCTCTCAACTGAAACATTTCAAATCAGAAGAAGATGGTCATCCACCTTCAATCTTCTAAAACAAAACAACTTATAGCCCAGGATCCTGTATCCTGCTAAACGAAGTTTCATTTGTGATGAAGAACTTAAATACTTCAATGACATACAAACGTTGAAGAAACTTGCCACAACTAAACCAGCTCTCCAGGATATTTTCAGACCCATCCTCCACAATGACCAGCACAATGCTCTACCTCCAAAGTAAATTCACCCAGAAATTTTTGAACAAAACCTAACTTCCACAATGGTGAAAGGATTAAAAATGTCCACTGGACATCTGAAAATCATGACACCCCAAACACAATCAGGCTTATCAATTCTCTCAATTGATGTGAATGGTTTAAATTGCCCTCTAAAGAGGCACAGGCTGGCTGGCTGACTGGATAAGTAAACTCAGACCGGATATCTGCTGTATACAAGAATTTCATCTTACCTTAAAGGATAAAAATAGGCTCAGGGTGAAAGGATGGATTTCTATAACACAGGCAAATGGAAACCAGAAAAAAGCAGGGGTTGCAATTTTAGTTGCAGATACAATTGGCTTTAAACCAACAAAGATAAAGAAAGATAGGGGGGATTCTGGGATGATGGCCAACTGATAGCAACCCTGGTCAGAGGCTCCTGAGCAAAGGAAGAAAAACTGCTTGGAATCAGAATCTATGAAGCCAAAGACGGGGAGCTGAGCCCAGAAAGAAGTTCGGCAAGCTGTAAATCCAAGGAAGATCATTTAAGAACATAAA
>CAUYTI010073336.1:0-71824 GCA_963575145.1 Galago senegalensis | reverse complement strand
TCCAGAAAGTAGAAGGGAAGAGGAGAGAGAGTGGTGGGGAGAAGGGCTATGGGAGAAGGGAGGATATTCAGGGGGACCTCACCTAATGTGCATCATGCAATGGTACATTTCAAAACTATTAAGAAATGAGTATAATTGTGATGGATGTGTTACTTGGTTCAATGTAAACATTTCACATTCTATTTCAAAGCAGTATCCTGAACCCCATAAATACATCAATGTACAAAGTTATGATTTAGTAAAAAATAATTAATTATAAAAAAATAAAATAAAATATAGCAATATGTTAAAGGTATGATACATCATGAACAAGTTTTTTATGTTAAAGTTTATTTTGCAAGAACATACATTAAGTTCAGCATTTTAAACTGAGGCAATTAGTTTCACCATATAAACCAAGCGTCCTCAAACTACGGCCTGAGGGCTACATGCAGCCCACCTAGGACATTTATCCAGCCCGCGGGGTGGGGGGTTGCTGCCGCTGCTTGTCCTGCTTAGCAACCAACTGGTCCCAGGGCCTGCAGTCTGGCCCTCCAACGGTCTGAGGGACAGCGAACTGCACCCTGTTTAAAAAGTGTGAGGACCCTTGAAACAGACTGAAAAGAAAAACTATATGATCATGTTAGTGGATATGGAAAAATCTTTTGACAAAAGTAATACCCATTTATAATTTTACAAAGAAAGAAAAACTCTTATACAAATAGAATACAAGGGAACTTCTTCTACCTAGCAAAGAACACCTACTAAAATCTTTCCATTAACACCTTATATAATGATGAAAGATTGATTGCTTTTCCCCTAAGATTGGGAATAAGTCAAGGTTATACACTTTCCTTACATTTTTTTCAACATTTTACTAGGGTCATAGCCCATGCAACAAAACTAGAAAATGAAATAAAAAGCATACAGATTGAAAAGAAAGAAATGAAACTGTCTTTTTTCATAGATAACATGACTGTGTTTGTAAAAAAGCCTAAGGAATCTATTTAAAAGAAAAAACTATTAGAACTAATAAGTGAATGTAGTAAAGTAACAGGATACAAGGTCGATACACAAAATCAATTATATTTCTAGGCACTCACATCAAACAGTTGGACACCAAAAAACATTTCAATAGCATTAATAATATGTTGACAGTATCATCAAATAACAGTAAAGCCTTGGAAATAAATTTAACAAAACAAGTACAAGACCTGTGTACTGAAAACTATGTAACATTACTACAGGATAGAAATTAAAGGAGAACAAAATAAAGGGAGATATATGCCATGTTCATGAATCAGAAGACTTGATATTGATAGAATATCAATTCTCTCAAATAGATCTAGGGATCAAAGCAATTCCAATCAAAATCCTGGCAAGCTCTATAGCAGAAATTAAAAAGCTGGCTCTAAAGGCCAGGCATGGTGGCTCACACCTATAATCCCAGCATTTGGGAGCCAGAGGTGGGTGGATCACCTGAGCTTAGGAGTTCTAGATCAGCCTGAGCCTGAGCAGCAAGTCCCTATCTCTACTAAAAATAAAAACCTAGCCAGGGGCTCAGCACCTGTAGCACAGTGGTTATGATGCCAGCCTCATACACCAAAGGTGGTGGGTTTGAACCTGGCCCGGGCCAGCTAAACAACTGCAACAGAAAAATAGCTGGGCTTTGTGGAGGGCACCTGTTGTCTCAGCTACTTGGGAGGCTGAGGCAAGAGATTCACTTAAGCCAAGAGTTTAAGGTTGCTGTGAACTGGGATGCCACAGCACTCTACCAAGGGTGACATAGTGAGACTCTGCCTCAAAAAAAAAAAAAAAACCACAAACAAACAAACAAAAAACTAGCTAGGTATTGAAACTAGTGCCTGTACTCCCAGCTACTCAAGATGCTGAGGCAAGGGATTGCTTGAGCCCAGACTTTGAGGTTGCTGTGAGCTATGATGTGCCAGAGCAGTCTACCCAGGGTGACAGAGTGAGACTCTGTCTCCAAAAAAAAAAAAAAACTGGCTTTAAAAGTTACATGGACATTCAAAGAACCTACAATTTCCCAAAACAATTCTGAAAAATTAGAGCAAAGATGGACTTACACAACCTAATTTTAAGATAGCAAATCTTAAAATTAGATAGTAATAGTAAATCTTAAAATTAAGTAGTGATTATAATAATCAACACCATGACATCTGTGAAAGGACAGACATACAAATTGATTGAACAAAATAGAATCAAATATAAACTCACATAGTTAACTGGTTTTGACAAAGGTGCCAAGGTAATTTCCTACAGAAAGGATAATCTTTTCAATAAACAGTGTTGAAGCAATTGATGTAGAAGAATACAAACCTAGACACATGAAATAATGTAGATCATAGAACTAAAGGTAAGAACTAAAATTAAAAGACTTCATAAAGAAAACATAGGAGAAAACATACAACCTCAGATTAGGCAAATCTTCATATATAGAACACAGCACAAAAGCATAAAAACATAAAATTGATAAAATGAAATTCATCAATATTGAAAAGGTTTGCCCTTTGATTTCATTAAAAAAGGAGAAAATATTTGTAACATATACACATATGTGTGATAATGGACTGAATTTATAATTAAGTATCCAGAATTTATAATTATATATTACTGCTCATTAATAAGATAATTAATTTAACAAAAGGAAAGTAGCCAAAGATTTGAAAAGGCTCTTCCAGAAGAAGATATACAAATGGCCAATAAGTATAGTCACAGAGTCACAACATCATTAGTCACTAGGGAAATAAGTGCAAATAAAAGCTATAATGAGATACCACTGCATGCCCACCAGAATGGCTAAAATTAAAAGGCCTGATAAATATCAACTGTGGGAGAGGATGTGAAGTAATTGAAACTATCATGAACTGTTACATGATCTGGCAATCCTAGAAATTTATCCAAAAGGAAAAAAAATTTTAATGTCTATGTAAAGACACACACAAATGTCTATAGCACCTTTCTTTGTAATACCAAGCCAGGTATCTTAAATTTTCATCAATTGGAGAATGGATAGACAAAGGGTGGTATATTCATACAATGAAATATCACCATTCTGTAGAAAGGAATGGACTGCCAAAAATACACAACAACACAGATAAATTTCAAAAGTATTATGCTAAGTGAAAGAAGACAGGCACAGGAAAACTACAATTTTTAAAAAGCAAAACTATTGTGACATTAAGCAGACCAACAGTTAGCAGGAAAAGGAGTAGGGGCACTTGACTGAAAGGGAGTGGGAGGGAACTTTTTGAGTTTATATAAATGCTCTCTATCTTGATTGTGATGGTGATTACATGACTGTACAACCTTGCTAAACTGACCAAATATACTGCAAATGATCAATTTTTAATGTTCATTTTAATTATATCTCCATAATGTTGATTTTAAAAATATACTCATACATAAAAGAGAACCTGCAATGACAGGAAGTGTTTAAGAAGATTTTATTTAGTAAAGAATAAATCACAAATTGACAAAGAATGACTCTTAGTTTAACAATCCCTATTGGGAAGCTCTGAGAGGGACAATAGCACAGTCACAACAGACAACTTATAGGAATTTACATCCCAAGTTGCATCAGTTAAGTCCCTGTCAGTTGCAACTCCCATAGGCTAGAGATTTTCCACTTGGGCCCACTCATGCAACATTAGCTATTTAGCATCATTTGGCTATTTAGACATCAGCATCTTCAAGATCTCTTTTCCTCCTCCTCCTCAACTTTGCTTTCAGAGAAGGATTGAAAAAGAGTTTTCAATCACTAAATGATTGCTAAAACTAAATGTATTGTCCTTCCAAGTGGTATTTTATTTTATCAAGGATAGGGGGCTGTAAGTGAAAAATCTATATCAACATTATAAGGCACCATGAGCAAGGGAAGGCATTTCCTTTTCGGATTCAAGGAACTCCTTCCCAATCCCCCTGAAATCGCACCATTTAAGTAAATCTCTCTTCCATATGTAAGGTCACAGCAAGTTTCTGAGTCCCAGAACTTTGGAGCCTCTTTGAACTTTCCTTCTTTTAATATCTATGTGGAATACATTTTCAGAGGTTGTTTTTGGTCTCTTTCAGAAGCCATCAATGATGATAGAGAAGAGAATGAACCAACCGAACAAAGGTGAGTCCTGACCCTGCAACACTGTTGAAAGATATATGATCCCCTCTTTCAAGTTATACTACCTATTACTTGAATAACCTTGAGCCTGAGAAATACAGAAACCTCAGAAAACATGAACTAATGAGGGAGAGAAAGTGATACTTGTTAAGACCTAGAGAGAAATGCCTGTAAATGGATGCCCCCAAAGCATGGTATACTCTGTCATGTAAAACATCAATACCAATGGGTTCTGATGTGATGAGCACGGACTACATCTTATTCACCTTGGCAACCCCAGAACCTAGCACAGTGCCTGGACTAATGGGTGTCCTACATTGTGGAATGAATAAGTGAGAAGCGATAATATGTTCTCTTCAGCCTCATGTCTTTGCACCTGCTGTGCCCTATGTTTAGAATGTGCTTCTGCCACTTCTCCACCTCTTCTTCAGATCTCACCTCAAGTAGCACTTTTTTTTTTTTGGTTAACATAGCTTCTTTAAAACCCTTCCCAAAACTAGATAATGTCTGCCTGTCACAGTGTCATGTGGACCCATTGAATTTTCTTCATAACACCAGATTATACTTACATATTTGTTTAATTATCTTACAAAATGCTATAAATTAGATGAAACTAAGCTCTGTGGAGAGAAGAGACCTGTATCAGTTAAGTTCATCTCTGTGCTGCAGCACCTAGCACAATGCCTAGAATATAGTAGGTCCTCAATAAATGTTTATTGAAAGAATGAATGGAGCTTAATGGTTCAGGGTGATCAGTGCTTTCACAACATGATAAGACTAGATCATCTGTATCTTCTTTCCTTCTGAGGAATGAGCTCTCAAGAATAGCAAGGCTCTGACCACATGGTCATAGGTCAAAGGAACTCTCATTCACAAGCCTGGTTGCTGAGACATGGTCATGACCCCAGGTTGCAGCCACCACCAGAGTGCCCAACACTTGTGTGGATAAACAAGCCACTGTGAGGCTAGCAAGAGTTAGTTCTAGACCGCCTGGGTAGTAAGATCCTGCCTGCCCTAGAAGATTCTATTCCAGAAATGTTCTTGAAGAGCCTGGAAAGGGCAGAGAGTTAGCAATAGGGTGGGGGCAGGGTAAAAGGTAGCTGTTGAAGCATGACAGCAGTGTAGACCAGGGAGGGCCCTTTTCTCCTACCTTCTCTACCTCTCTCTTCAATTGGTTATTTCTCCTCATCACTGTTGCAATAGCCTCCTCTATTCTGTCTTATCATTGAAATCTAGAAAAAGAAAATGGCTCCACCATAAAACCTTTTTTTTGGTTTTAAAAAAAAGAAGTTCTTTCCAGTACTGCCACTGAACTCCTTTTTTCTATGTTTTCCAGAGAGGAAGTCCATGCCCCTGAAAGATTTGATGAAGAAGTCCAGGACGATGCTAACAGTTCAAAGATGCCCTCAGACGACAAAAGTGCTACAAGTTTTTGATTAAAAAGTAAAATCCATAGAACTATCCATTTTTTCAGCTCTCTCTTTTGCAAGTTTTTGGGCAACCTTTTTTATTTCCACCAGAAAGCAAGAAACCATCACTCTTAATAATGGGGGCTATTAAAGTTTGCCAGACTTTTAATTCTCTCACTGCTTGAGAAGCCCATCTGGTGGTTCCTAGCCCAAAAATCATGTTTAGGACAAATGCCTCCTGTTTTAGTTCATAGTCCTTTCTTAACTTCATGTAGAACTCCCTATCTGTCCAGAATTTAAAGGTGGTGCCTCACTTCACATTGTACACCTGTGACTGAACAACTCCCCCTTCAGTCTGGGTGATAGTGCTATATTTTAAAATATAAAGCCTTGTATGGTATAGTAATGTAATTACTAGGCTCTAAAGAAAAGTCTTCTCCTATTAGGGAGTGTTTGTCCCTCTGCCAGGGTCAGTAAAGAAAACAGTGGTCTCGGACACAGACAACCATGTAAATTTTGGGAAAAAGGAGAGCTTGAGATGGAACTAGCTTGGGATCCTGGAGCCACTTCTATCTGGTCTGTTTTTAATATTAAGGAGGCTCCACCTGCCTAATAAGCCCTGTCAAAAAGCGCTGAATAAACAGCAAAGTGCTGGATCCTGTGAGCCTTTGTGTCTTCTTCCGGGAAAACTGGGTGATGGCCTGTGAAAGAACCAGTACTCAAAAGAGAAAAAAAAGGGAGATCCTGATCCACAGTCTGTCTCGTCTTTCAGCAAATCTGGGAACAAGCAAGAGATGGAGAGTCTGCCTAACTGGACTTATGACACACAGCAATTTCCTTGGTGGTTGGGAGGGGTTATTGTGATGTCCTCTGGCTGGAAGCTGAGCTGGGGCGGGATGGCCATCATCTTGATACCGGGATGGAGGGAAGGATGTTGAGGACCTCAGCCCTTGGCAGAGTGAGGAAGAGCTGGAGTGGCATGAGGAAGACCTGGACGGCTACTGAGCCTGAAGATGTCCTAAGGGAATATGGGCTGGCCCGAGACCTAGCACACTTGCATTTGAGGACTATTTATGTTTAAGGCAACCACAGGACAACTGAGTACAGGAGAGGAATATGAGTTAGGAAGCCTGGCTCTAAGGCAAGATCAGTGAAGGATGGAGCCACCTCAGTACAAACCTAAAGAAAGCTTTGGAGGTCCAAGCCACAAAAACAGTTCTTTTTATTTTCCGTGAAAGATCCCAGATGGTTGTAAATAGCTATGCTAGTTATCTTGTCCTTGTAATATTCCCATGTGTGTCCTGCCCTAGCCTTCATTAGCTCTTAGCACCTGGTTCATTTCTCCCATGTTATGTACAAAGTTTTCCAAATAAATACACATTAGACTTTTAGTTTATTAAATTTATTGTAGGCTTTTAGTCTACATTTTCTGCTTCCACTTCAATAAAACTACTCCACCCTGGTCATCTGATGCTCCCCACCCTGTCTTCTAAATGTACTTCCTTTCTCTTGATATCTCTATAGCTAGAAGCCTCTGTCTAAGCCCAAATCCTCTCCTCCCTTGCCCCCAACCAGTATATGAGAAAGGTGGCTTCCATATGTTTATGTTAGTGATTAGACATAAAAATAGCAAGTAAGAATGGTTGTGTCTGAGAACAACTAGGAAATTCAGAATAAGAAAGGGATATTTACTTTTGAACTTGTAACGTCTTGTACTGTGTAACTGTTAAATTATGTGCTTATATATACATTATAAATACAAATGCTTAATGTTAAAATATTTCTTGAAGATACTCTGATTGCAAAACAAATGGATACACACCTATATACGTACAGCATATAGGAAGAGCCAGAAACATTCTGGGAAAAAGAAAACTATTTAGACCCTGGGAGGGCAGGGATGCATCTAACTTCTTCACCAGTGGATCCCAGGGATCTAAGGTAGTTGTTCATCTTTTTGTCTTTTGTTCCATTTCATAAAGATTTCCAAGTGTTCTGCTGTATTTTTAAGTTTCTGCTATTATGTTTTATTTCCAGAGCTCTCTCTTATTCTCTCAAAACATACTTGTTTAAAGACTGAATAAAATATTAACATTCCCTCTGGTGGCAAGACCCCTCCTTTGTCTATTAAATTCTCTGATGTGCTGGGTTCCAAGTCTGGAGGAAAAAAAAGCAGAACAAGAAGGTTGAAAGAGGTCATTAGGTATCATAATAGTAGTAGCTAATTTTACTGCATGTTTCCCATATACCAGACACTCATCTAAACCTCCAACTCATTATCCTAGTTAATTCTCAGCATGCCGCTGTGATATAGGTAATGTGATATTATGTCCATTTCAGTGATGATGAAATATAAGCACAGAGATGTGTAAAAGTAGCTTACCCAATATTGTTAACTTTGTAAGTGGCAGTACTGGAAAGAACTTTGCAAAATCATCACTCAGAAAGACAGCATTTGGGTTGGCTGCAGACTGAGTATCTGCCCCACATCTTGTGCTATATTCCCTCAGCCCTTTGAGGTGGTGATTCCAGCAGACCCATCCCTGACCTTTCCATAACCCACTCCATTATCTTACAAGGCTCAACACTGTGGATTATATAACAGAAGACCAGCAAAAATGAGATTTGAGTTAAAGGGAAAGTGAACTGTATAATGCTGCCTCTGATTCCTTCCTGTCCATCCTGGACATTTATTATTCTTTGGCAATCCACTCTGCTTCCTCTGCCATTCCGAAGCCAGTTTCATTCATTCAGTTTCCTCACATTTGTTAACCCAGGCTTGAAGTCTGGGTTAGTCTCTGACGACTGCCTCTGACTTTTCCCTCAGACCCCACTGCCTAGCCCTGACCTCCTACCATGTTCAATTGTCAGTCCAAGGCAAGCATTCCTCCCACTTACTTCAGTTCTCATTCAGGCCGCCCTTCCTTACTCATTCCTAGAATGTAACCATCACCACCCAACTGATCTTGTCTCCTGTTTCTCTTACCCTGCAGCCTACATTCTGTCTAAAACACCAGGAGGACGAAGGAGGTAATAGTGAAAAGAAGGCCTCCTTCACATTCCTTTTCCCTCACCACCAACTCTGATCTCCAGCTTTCCATGTACCCTTCATGGACACATTGCTATGCCCATCTGTAAGTGTATGTGTAGTCTCTCTATTCATGCAGCTTTGGTTTTATTCTACCCCACAGTCTAAGAAAACTAAAAGACTCTTGCTAGACTGATTAAGAGAAAACTGCACTTCAGTGTAACCCTTCAGATTGAGTAAGAGACCCCTTCTCCGCTAAAAATAGAAAAACTAGTTGGGCATTGTGCTGTACACCTACAGTCCCAGCTACTCGGGAGGCCAAGGCAGGAGGAGCTTGAGCCCAGTAGTCTGAGGTTGCTGTGAGCCATGATGACTCCATGGCACTCTACCCAGGACAACAGAGTGAGACTCTGCCTCAAAAAAACAAACACAAAACAAAAACACACCCCCCCAAAATGCATATCTTTGTTGTATTCATTTTCAGTTTTACCCATATGCTGGCATCACTGTGGATCTTAAAGTGAGCTTCCATTGGTTTTGCAGTTTTTGGCCCGGGCTGGGTTTGAACCCGCCACCTCTGGCATATGGGGCCAGTGCCCTACTCCTTTGAGCCATAGACACCGCCCTAGACACAAATTTTTTAAAACTGCTGCAATCTGGACAAATTATACCAGATGGGATCTACTATTTCCTGTGCTCCATATATTTGTCCTTCTTGACTGACTTCCTTATTTTGGTGATACATATCCTCCAGTAGCTGCCTCAAGTAGTTTTCTGAGAAAAGATATGTGGTGAATAAATTTATCAATATTTTGTGTATCTGAAAATACCTTTATCCTGCTTTCCTACTTAGTTAATAATTTGGCTTAGTATGGAATTCAGGGTTGGAAATATCTCCATTATCTATAGCTTCCAAGGTTGCTGTTGAGAAGTCTAAAAATATTCTGAGTCCTTATCTTTTCTTTGTTTTTTTTATTTTTGTTGTTGGGGATTCATTGAGGGTACAAGGAACCAGGTTACACGGATTGTATTTGTTAGGTAAAGTCCCTCTTACAATTGTGTCTTGCCCCCAAAATGTGTGTCACATACCAAGACCCCACCCCCTCCCTCCTTCCCTCGCTCTGCTCTTCCTTTCCCCCACTCCCCTCCCTCCTTCTCTCTCTCTGCTCTCCCCTTCTTCCACTCCCCACTGTGTACTAGGTCATTAATTGTCCTCGTAACAAAATTGAATACATAGGTGAATCCTTATCTTTTATGTGAATGCTTTTAGGATCTTCTTCTCAATGTTCTGAAACATTGTCAAGAAATGCCCATTTGTCCACAGTGATTAACACTTAGATGTTTTTTTCTATCTGAAAATTCATGTTCTTCTCTCCAGGGAAATTTTCTTGAATTATTTCATTGATTATTTTCTCTCTTCTGATTCTCTAGTCTCCATTTTAGATTGCTGAATGTTGGATCCCCAAGACTAATCCTCCTATTTTTCTTATCTTTTTCTCATTGTCCACTTTTCATCTTTTGTCCCATTTCTTAAAGAGTTCTTCAATTTTATCACCCAATCTCTCTGCTGTATTTTTAATTTCTGTTATCATTTTTTACTTCCAGGCTTTTTCAGTTTTTCTATTTCTGCAAGGAGTATAGTTTTATGATTGCAATATGACCTCTTGGCTTTTTGAGGATATTAATGATAGATTGTTTTTAAGCTTTATCTTCCACGTTCATTCTTTCTGTTTGCTTTGGTCTATATCTTCCATTTTGGAGGATTCCTCAGATATCTGATAATATTTGATTATTTATGATTAAGAGTGAGAAACTAAAAAGCTTGTCAGCTTTACTGTAATGGCATCTGAAGCAGGACTTCTTGGGAAATCATCTTTAGGTTTTTCTTCTTGAGCTGGTAGTTTTTCACTGTCTGGCTTGGAAGGTAGAGGTGTGGCTGCCAGTATTTTGGGAGCCAAATAGGTATGGGGGTTAGTGCGGGGTGTGTGTGTGTGTGTCTCTGTATTCTTTATTCAATATGCACAAATTTACTTAAACCATGTGTTTTCAATATGTTTAGTTTTCGATACTATCCTGAAATGTGTGAAATGCCTCCCAATGTAAACTATCTGCCTTTTTGTCCCAGAGAACAAGACTATTGACTTCTTCTGGGACGGGAGAGGGATGGTGCCCTGCGGTGTGGATTGGGAAAGGGGAGAGCTTAGCTCTAACTACTGCTCACACAACTCTTATACAATCCTCCCTATTTTGGCCTTCATTGTTCCCCCAACCTTCACCCTCAATTGTACATCAGTCCTGACAGTTCCTGAGGCTTTTGAGGATTCTGGAACATAGATTATATTGCTTCTTGGAATTTGTCAATGACAAGTAAGATTTGGCTGCCCTAGCTTAAGTCAGTTACCACTCATCCACCTACTTTTCAGATTCCAAACTATTGTCACTGTTGCCTCCTTTCCTATTCTTGTGCTTGCTAATTTTTGCCTTTAAAATTAGAAAATAATTTTTCCTTAGTTTTAGTGGAATTTCAGAAGGTAATGGAATTAGATGTGCGTATCTAGTCTGCCATCTTACTTGGAATGCCACTGTTTAACGTTTTCAAGAATTCTACCATCGACTGCCTTCGGCTTATAATCCAAAGTCATCAACAATGTGACTACAAACTTACTCAAGTACTTTCAAACTTTATGTTTTCCTCTTAATATATTGGAAAAACCATGATCCTGCAGATTTAATTACTGTCGTTCCTTCTCCAAATATGGCTTGTATTTATCTGGGTTGTCTTTATTCATGTTACTCTATATCTTTGGAATATTTTTTCCCATTTCCTACTGTTTATTTGAATTTTGATCATCTTTAAAACCCAGTTCAAATATAACTACCTCTAGTAAGCTACATACCTCACAACCCAGACTGGATATAATCATAATAAATCCTTGGATTATATAATACCATCCAGCAATCATTAGCTTCTTTCCCAACAGTCTCCTGCCCAAGCTAGCACCGTGACTGTGACCACTGGCCAACATGGAGAGGAGGTCCAGGCTTCCCAGGGGGAACTTGAAAACCAATGAGTAAGCAAGTAATCTTTTTTTGTGCACAGACTTAGCCCTAAACTGCCTGGGCAGTTTCATCTCAGACATGCCAACATGTCCCCAACCATCATAGCTCTGGCCACTCATTTGCCTCCTGTCCTTGCACTTACCCCTGCCATACACTTAGGCCTGACTATCAGCATCTCCTCCCAGGTCTGGACCTTGGTTCCCTATCCTTTTATTTACTCCCTAAAGAAGCTGCCTCTAGACACCCAGGATAATCATCCCCTCACCCAGCTCAGCTTCCAGGACCCATTATTTCAGAGTGTTCACATCAGACCAGTTCTTTGTGGCCAACATGAAGCAGGATCACAGAACTCACAGTAGGTAAAGGTGTGCCATGTGTCTCCCCCTCGATTTCAGTAGACGTCCTTGTTAACTAAACCAAAACCTCTCATTTTATGAAATCATATACTTTTTGAATTTAAAAGAAGCCAAATGGTACTTGGCCCTCCTGGGAAATGGGGGCTAGATACCATAGGAATTGAAAAACTGAGTGTGGAGAGATGGGAAACAGAAAACAGACTCACTCAGACAGCCATGCACAGAGATGCGTAGAATGCTGGCAGGGTGAAAGTAGAACAGAAAAGGACAAACACCCTTTTACAGCAAAATTTCCAAAACTTGATATAGTTTATGTTTGCCAGCATATAACAGAACACTTCTCATTTGTGTAGCCATTTATCTCCATCTGTTCCTTATATGTTTCTTTCTTTGTTTTTTTTTTTTTTCAGACAGAGCCTCACCCTGTCACCCTGGGTAGGGTGCCATGGCATCAGCAGGGCTCACAGCAACTCAAACTCTGGAGCTCAAGAGATCCTCTTGCCTCAAACTCCCAAGTAGTTGGGACAAATTATTAAAGACAAATTATAGCAGGATTAATTTATTTATTAAAACAAACTATAGTTTTACTATATTAGGTTTGATTATTTGTATAAAATGTAGTAAGAATAATTATTAATCACTTAAAGGTTTTTTATTGGCTTTTCTGGAACTTTTTAAAAGGAATTTCAGGTTCAGTTTGAAAGTCTTTCACAAGTTAAGGTTTTATCTATGCTATTAGATATTCATATGTATTGGGAAAATCATTTTTTAAAATTGTTTTTTATTAAATCATAATTTTGTACATTGATGCATTTATGGGGTTCAGGATACTGCTTCAATATACAACGTGAAATGCTTATATTGAACTAAGTAACACATCCATCACAATTATACTTATTTCTTAATAGTTTTGAAACGTACCATTGCATCATGCACATTAGGTGAGATCCCCCGAATGCCCTCCCACCTCCCATTTTCCCCCCTTCCTTCCCCTCTCTCTCCTCTTCCCTTCTACTTTCTGGAGTATGGTTATGTTTTGCCATTTGCATGAGCATGTAGGTGGTTATATATTGACTGCATGGTAGTATTGAGTACCTTGGATACTTTTTTTTTCCATTCTTGAGATACTTTACTAAGAAATATGTTCCAGCTCCATCCAGGTAAACATAAAACATGTGAAGTCTCCATCTTTTTATGGCTGCATATTATTCCATGGTATACATATACCACAATTTGTTAATCTATTCATGGGTCAATGGGCACTTGGGCTGTTTCCATGTCTTGGCTATTATGAATTGGGCTGCAATAAACATTCTGGTGCAAATGTCTTTGTTGTAAAATAATTTTTGATCATCTGGGTATATACCTAGTAGAGGAATTTCAGGATCAAATGGTAGGTCTACTTTTAGTTGCTTGAGTATTCTCCAAACTTCTTTCCAAAACAGCTGTATTAGCTTGCATTCCCACCAGCAGTGTAGAAGCATTCCCTTCTCTCCACATCCACACCAACATCTGTAGTTTTGGGATTTTGTGATGTGGGCTAATCTTACTGGAGTTAGATGATATCTCAAAGTACTTTTGATTTGCATTTCTCTAATGATTTTTTCACGTGTTTGTAGGCCATGTGCCTGTCTTTATCAGAGAAGTTTCTGTTCAAGTCTCTTGCCCACATAGAAATAGAGTTATTTATTCTTTTCTTATTGATTATTTTGAGTTCTCTGTAGATTCTAGTTATCAGACCTTTGTCAGAAGCATAACCTGCAAAAATCTTCTCCCATTCTGAAGGTTGTCTGTTTGTTTTACTTATAGTACTCTTAGCTGTGCAAAAGCTTTTTAGTTTGATCAAATCCCAGTAATGTATTTTTGGTGTTGCTTCAATTGCCCAGGGGTACCTCCTCATAAAATATTCTCCCAGGCCAATTTCTTCAAGTATTTTCCCTGTACTCTCTTTTAGTATTTCGTATAGTTTCATGTTTTAAGTTTAAATCTTTTATCCAGTGAGAATCAATTTTTGTTAATGATAAAAGGTAGGGGTCCAGTTTCAGTCTTCTACAGGTCACCAGCCAGTTCACCCAGCACCATTTGTTAAATAGAGGGTCTTTACCCCACTGAATATTTTTGATAGGCTTATCAAAGATCAAATGGTGATAAGTAGCTAGGTTCACCTCTTGTTTCTCTATTCTGTTCCATAAATCTATGGCTCTGTTTTTGTGCCAGTACCATGCTATTTTGATCACTATAGATTTATAATATAGCCTGAAGTCTGGTAATGTGATACCTCCTGATTTGTTCTTATTTCTAGGTAACATATTTGCTATTCAAGTTTTTCTCTGATTCCATATAAAATGAAGTACTATTTTTTTAAGTTCTTTAAAGTATGACAGTGGTGATTTAATAGGGATTGCATTAAATCTGTAGATTGTTTTGGGTATTATGGACATTTTAACGATGTTCATTCTACCCAGCCATGAGCATGGTATACTTTTCCATTTGTTAACATCTTCAGCTATTTCTTTTCTCAGAGTTTTACTTTCTATTTTTTGTGTGGTGTCAAAGTAACTTGGAATTTCTAAACTTGTCAGAAAGTGGCTTTTTAAATTTATTACAGATTAAGAAACGTTATTGATCAGGTATCTGGCTAGTTTTTTAAATGGGCTTCTTATTAAAAACCTTAATTTTTAATGTAGTCTGCGCATTTCTGAAAATATGTTATTTTAGTTAAAGTCTTGGTAAAATAACCAGTGTTTTTTATTGTGTCTTATAGAAGAAAAAAAGTTTTTTAATTGAACTTATATAAATAACTATATTGTCAGAAATTAAAAATATTTATAAATAGTTTTTAAATTCCAAAGAAATTAAGGAGAAAGAAAAATAAATGTTTTAAATTTTGTTTATATATATATATATATATATATATATATATATACACGTGTGTATATATGTTGTTGTAGGCTATAACTAGCTTAAGAGATGAAAAAAAGATGGGTTTTTTTTGTTTGTTTGTTTTTGGAGTTTTTTTGCTTCTGGAAACAGAACACAGAAAGTATCAGCAATGTTCTAAATAAAAAGTCCTTAAAAATCAGCTTAGTCTTATATCATTGATTTCTGTTCTGTTTGAAGTTAGGTTAGTAAAATTAGTGGACATGTTAGTTTTCTACTTAAAGTTTTGGAAGTTTATTTTCAGCCTAATGGTATTTAATTTATAAGTTATTAGAAATTTGTACTTCAAAGAACCTGATAGCTTTTCTATTACTTGTTTTAAAGGAAAAACTTTGGACTTAGTTAAAAAGAAATTTTTCTGAGATGAATTAAAAATTATTATTGATAACATATTAAGATATTAATATTTTATAATATTAGAAAGTATGTACATATAAACATAATTTATAGAAAATTAACTATTACTTTACATTTGACAATTTTTTAATATAGTTTTAACACACTGAATAAGCCTAATATGTTTTTCAGACTTTCAGTAGTTTTAATATTTTAAAAAGACTGAATTTAGAGTTTTGATTTTAGAAGATTGTCAAATATGACTTAGGATCATAATTCAGAAGATTTTAAAGGTACTGTAGGAGGTTATAAGTGCATAAACTTTAACTTTTTTAAAGTTTAGTCTTTTTAATTAGTCAAAATTTTAACATAGATAACACAGGGATTGTTTTTCTCAGGGCAGTTATTGAAAAGGTAAAAAAACTTTTTGTAGTTTTTTAAATTAAAGGGAAATAGGTAACTAAATTTTATAAATTATAGTTGACTGGATTATATGTAAATTTTTTATAAATTTTCTTTTATGAGTTTTATTTAACCTGCATAGATAATTTACAAACATGTTAAACTTTCTGTTTGAGGTTTTCGCTTATTTTTTTAAATAACCAGTCATTCTGTTTCAGGACAAAATTTGTTACACAAGATCTTTTTTTATATAATTTTTTTTTCTGTTTAATCTTTTTTACTCTCAAAAAACTTTTTTTTATGAAACAGGATTATAGTTTACTATAAAGTTAATTATTTATTCAGCTAAATTGATAATTAGAAGATTTTTAAAAAGCAAAAACTTTGATAAAGACTTACTTTTAAAAATAATCTAAATAGCCTTAGTATTATATTTTATAAATGAGAGATATTTTGTGGAACATAACATGACATTAAGGTTTTAAGTTATTTTTTTTTTTTTTTTTTTGAGACAGAGCCTCGAGCTGTCCCCCTAGGTAGAGTGCTGTGGCATTACAGCTCACAGCAACCTCCAACTCCTGGGCTCAAGCGAGTCTCCTGCCTCAGCCTCCCAAGTAGCTGGGATCACAGGCACCTGCCGCAACGCCCGGCCACCTTTTTTGGTTGCAGCCATCACCGTTGTCTGGTGGGTCCGGGCTGGGGATTCAAACCCACCACCCTAGGTGTACGTGGCTGGCGCCTTAGCCGGTTGAGCCACAGGTGCCGAGCCAAGGTTTTAAGTTATTAAAAAATGTTTTCAAAGCACAACTTAGGTGCTATCTTTGATGTCTTTTCTGGTTCTCTTAAGTCTCACATAGTAACCTGGTACCAAATATGCTTGTAAAGGACAGGGACTTATCTGTGTCCTTAATTCAGTTACCAGGTGCAGAGTTCAAGACAGAAAGCAGGAAGGCTGGAGGGTTTTCTTTTTCCCACAATAGCCAAGGGGCAGAGTTGGAGCAGGGATGGGACTATGTGGGCTAGACTGTGCCTTGTACCCGTTGTCTTAGGCAAGGAAAACATGTCCCTAGTCCTCATCACAGACATCTATCTGACTTCAGAATACAGAGGCTTAAAATCAAGAACATAAGCTCACAGACGAATCAAGTAAACTTAGAAATACTATAGAGGAGGTAGTTTTATAATTTTTAAACATCTGAGCTTTAACAAGTTTAAAATTAATATTATTTATCAAAGAATATTAAAGTTATCTGAACAAAAATGCATTTGAGTTCTTTTTTTCTTGATAAAATATTTGATGTGTTTACCTTTTATTTTTAAGCCAATTGATTAGAGTTTTTTGTATATTTTGATAGTGAACTGTCACAGGCATGTGACATATACAGACACACAAGCAGACAGACTTGACAGACAGAAGCAGAATTTACATTTGTTGGCTTTTAAACATACATTTTTATTTAGATTATTAATTTTTTTACTACCTAATTTATTTATTTTAGCAGATAACTTAGGTTTTAGTTATTATTTTAAGTTATTTCTCTGTTATTTTTATACACTGCAAATTAGATACATAAATATAGTTTTAATTGTTGCTTTAAACTTACAAATTTTATTAAGAAAAAATAAACCTAAGTATTTTATATGATTTGTTATTTTAAATAGTGTAACAATATAATAATTCAAGGATCTATTCAAAGGCTATTTTTCTTCAGAGTTAAGATGATCTATTAGTCAAGCTGTGTTACAGTAAAATTTCATTGTTTTTTATTTATAGCCAGGTACTTATACTGAGACTAATCATATACCTTAATGGGCTGTTATGTGGGATTGAGGCTTGAGGACTAGATAGAGAAACACTAGATTTTTTTTTTTTTTTTTGGAGACAGAGTTTCACTATGTTACCCTTGGTAGAGTGCTGTGGCGTCACAACTCAGAAACCTCAAACTCTTGGGCTCAAGCAATTCTCTTGCCTCAGCCTTCCAAGCAGCTGGGACTACAGGCACCCACCACAATGCCCCATTATATTTCTTTTGGTTGTAGTTGTCACTGTTCAAACTCACCAGCTCCGGTGTATATGGCTGGTGCCCTAACCACTGATCTACAGGCACCAAGCCAGAAACACCAGATTTTTTTGAAAACAAAACCAGAACTGATGAGAACTAAAGTTCTAGGTGCCTAACCAGAATAAAGCAGGTGGACCTTGGTGATAGGGACGGCAGGTGTGTGAGAGCACAGCCTGAAGACTCTCGAGAGAAATCTCCCTGTAGTGCTGCAAGGAGGGTTGGAGCCCAGCACACCCAGGCCTGCCTGTCCTGGCAACTACTAGATTTTCCCGGCACATTTACTGGAGCAGTCTCAGGGTCCCTTTGTGATCACCAGAAATGTTACCGGATGAAGAAGGTCCAGCCACCTGTCACTATCAGTTTATCAAACTTTGTCAGAAGGCCAGTAACTCAGGAGAACAGTAAGAGTAGCCTCTCTAAGACTGCTCTATTCTTTTATTTTTTAAATTATAGTTTTATACATAAAAGTTTAAAGACTACATTAACTTTTATTTTAAATAATAATCAGCATAACTTAATAATCTATTATAAGATTCCAATTTAAAAATTAATTTCGTAAGCTAATCTATTTAAACTACTTGATGGACTTTTTAAAATGAAAATTAAATTTATTAAATAATAAAAATAAAAGACAAAAAATAAAAGTCACTTAAAATTTGAACTAACTAAACCAACTATGCCATATTGATTTTCATCTGACTAATTCCATTTTATCCTTACTGCATGCGCTCTCACAGCAAACAAGCAATTGGGTAGCTTGTGTTAACAGGGTGGGTAGAGTGGCAAGTGAGCAGTAGCACTGGGAGAAGGGCAACAGGAAGCCCTGTGGAGCAGTAGGCATGGGTGTGGGTTCTTACACATAACACTCAGCCCCAAAGTCCCCCCATACCCTGCTGAAATTCAGAAACGCTCCTATGACTTCTGCATCAGCCTCACATGAATTCCCACTCTCAGCTTCTCAACTTAGGAACTGGGATGATTCATGCACTTACCTTAGGCAAATGGGACTTTTCCATTCTTACCTTCTGAGGCCAAAGCCTTCTTCCTAGAATCTCCTTTATCTTCCCTTTTGTCAAGATTATTTCTAGACATTCAGTAAGTGCATCTACCTCTCTTTCAAGGTGGCAGGAAGCTCTGTCCTTACCAAATGTGAAATTGTAAGCAGTTAGGCTGAGGGAGAAAAAACAGGGCCTCTTAATGGCCAGGGCCTCCCAGCCAAGATTTGAGAAGGCCATTGTCTTGGGGGCAGCCATGCAGAGGATGGTTTGGGTACGGGAGGGCTGTGCAAACTGGAGGCAGGAACACCAGTCAGGAAATGGGCACAAATTTTAATTTAGTCACCAAGGTGAAAAGATCCTTTCTCTATCAAACACTCTGCACAGAGGTAGGGCAGGGATTAATTTCTGATGTGAGAGACCAGAGGCACAGGCCCCAGAGCAGGAAGCAGGAGCGGAGTGCTTCCAGGACATTGGTTGCCAAATAACTAAAACTCTTTCTTAAAGTCCTATTTTTCAGCCCAGAGCATACACCTGAAGCTTATTATTAGAACATGTCAGAGTATAGTTACTCTGCCTACTGGTAACACAAACTAGTTACATGCTGTTTCTGCCAGCCCACTTGCCATTTTTTAACTGCGCACATCAAGTATTTGCCCTCAGGCTTCAGACCTCACACTCTCTGTAAGTACATTTGATGGGAAACATTAAGTTAAAAAGAAACAGAAAGTCAACCCAAACAGTCAAATCAACTCTTTTACACTTTTTTATTGATTTACTAATTTTCCTCCAATTTTCAGTATATTTGTTGAACGCTCTTGGAGTCACAGTCTTAGAGTCTATTTCAGACTCTCGTTATCAATGTAAAAAGAAAGGAAAAAGGAGGGGATACTTTTTTTAATGTTAAAGATAAATCCTGTTCCTGTGTCCAAAGCAGCCGTGCATATTTAATATGTGTGAATGTTCTCAGGGTTTAAAGAGTCTTAGCTGGAAAAAGCACACATTGTAGAAGACTTAAAGAAACAAGATGGAAGCTCAATTTTCAGAGTTTTAAAGAGAATTTTAAGAGTTTTCAGGATCCCCGAATAATTGCTTATATACAAAACTTAACTACAAATGGTTTATTTGCAGCAGGAAATGCAGGTAAGACGTAAGTAAAATCTTGATGAGCAGAGTCTTGGGCATTGCAAACAATTTTCTAATCTTCCCACCTCTTTGTAAGGTGCACCATCCTTCTCTCCTCCTTCACTTCCTCCTCTTCATCAACATCAACAGTGCTATTTATGGAGCACACTGTGTCCCAGGCATTGTGTTAAATATCCAACATACATTATCTCCGGAAGAAGGAACAAAGGTTGCATTATCCTGCAGAAGTTTAGAAAGTTTTACGAAGAGAAAGTGGGAACCAAAGGGTAGCATAATGCAGTAAGATAGTCTGAGCATTTAAAGAAGAAAAAAGTTGATGAGAGCAGCAGAATAGTGAGCCAGTAATTTGTTGTACTGGGGCAGGAAGGGGAAGTACAATTTGAGCTCAAGTCCTGTGCTAAGATTGAGGTAAGAGTGATTAGGGGGAGGGAATCGGAGGGGAAAAGAGGGTACTAGGAAATAATTCATGCTAAAGAAAGAACACAGGCACAGATGCTTGATTTAGGAATCATAGAACCATTGTCGAAAGAGGCTAAGTAGATTTTGAGGAAACTAGACTATCTGTGCTAAACTTATTGTCTGATTCATGTTTAACCTGAAGATGGAGCCAGTTCTAAGAAAGGAGATTTGAGAGCTCGATGGTGGTGATGTCAGCAGAGCCTGTTGGCAGCCATACCTGAAATGAGCTTCCTCCTGGGCTCTTCAGGCATGCAAGCCAAACTATTGTTTTCCTCTTGCTCTCTCTCTGCTTCTCTCTTCCAACTTCATTTTCATTCCTCAAGTTGTTTTTATTCTTTGTAAGGCGTTCTGTTCCATGCAACAAAAATATTCCAATTGTTACATCATAAAGTGAAAATGTTTTGGCCTAGCTGAATCTAAAAGAACAATCAATATTTTTAGGCCACTTGTCCTCCCTCTAGCTTTGTTCTTGGCTTTTCATGTTGACCACCCTCTATCCCGTGATAGGCATATTCCTCCATGAAGCTGCAGCTGGGAAAGTTGGCCACAGATAGCTCTAACTTATGTTGTTCAGAGCATCTTGTCTGTTAGCTTGAGAGGAAATATCCTTCAGAGGATGCTTATTATACTCACCTGGGTCACAAGTTCATTCCTCAAGTGTAATAACTTAAGCCTGTAATCTTAGCCCTCTGGGAGGCTGCAGCAGGAGGATTGCCTGAGCTCAGGATTTTGAGACCAGCCCGAGCAAGAGCAAGACTCCCATCTATTCTAAAAAGTAGAAAAATTAGCCAGGCATCATGGTGAGCACCTGTAGTCTGAGCAGGAAAATCACTTGAACCCAGGAGTTTGAGTTTGCTGTGAGCAAGGTTGATGCTATGGCGCTTTAGCCTGGGCAATGAGTGGGACTTTGTCTATGAATGAATTAATAAATAAATTCATCCCTGAAGCAATCACCATGGCCAGAGACTTTTAACTTTATTAACAGGCCCAAGTATTATTCTATCCTGATCTCTCCTAGGGGAAATGGGATTAATCCATACTTAAATAGAATGTGGAAAAGGTGGCATAATGGATGCTGTTGGTTCCCTACTCAAGTCCCCCCTTTACCTGGCCAGCGTACCCATCCCCCAGATGCTGTAAGTATTGACTGATAACAACCTAAACAGTGCCCTGTCTTTGAGACTTGCCATTGGCGCAACAGGAACCTCCTCCCCTAATTCTATCTTTATTTAAAATCTGATTTTATTCATTATGAATTTTTTTATTAATTTTGATTTAAAATAGTATTCATCTTGATTATTGAGATTTTTGGTACCCCCTCAAATTTTACATTGCTCACCTCACCCCAGTCGTGGCCTTGGCAAAGAAGCTACACTCTAGCCCTCCATCAGACTCTAGCTTCAGACCTCAGCCAATGATTAACTGATGTAGGGGTACAAAAGGTCACCCTTTTGCCTCAAGGTAGGCCTAACTCTGTGGGAGAATTTGTGTTCTAGGGCACCCCACCAGAACAGGCTCCAAGAATCTAAAGCTGGTTTCTAGCTAAGGCCACATTCTTGCTGACTTTTACCCTGCCCCATTCTGCCTTCCTCATTCTCTTTTCCCAAGAGCATTCTACACATACCACTTGGATAAGATTCCTTGTCTTAGAGAAGCCTACCTAGCAGAGTTGCTGCTAGGAAAGGTCCTAGGATGTAAACACTAAGGGTGGAATTTTGTAATTGGTTTATTCACCAGCTGGATGGCAATAGGGCTGGGTGTTAGTTCTGCCTGGATGCTATGTGCAGTGCTTTGAATGTACATGTCCCACCAAAATTCAAATGCGAGAACATAATACTCAGTGGGAACCTTTTCAGAAGTGGTTAAGTCATGAGCTCAAGAATTGGGATTGGGTCCTAGTATAAAAGAGACTGAAGTGACCTAGTCCCTTTTGCCCTCCTGCCCTTGGTCAGGTGAGGATGCAGCAACAAGGCACCATCTTTGAAGCAGAGAGAGGGCCCTTATCAGATACTGAATTTACCAGCACCTTGATTTTGGATTTTCTGCCCTTTAGAACTGTGAAAAATACATTTTTATAAATAATTTCCCAGCCTTGGGTATTTTGTTGTAGCAGCATGGATGACCTAAGACACCGTGGTAGTGGATTACTAAAACTGTTACCTGCAGTGAGCTATAAGTGGACACAGGTGCAAGGGGATGCCTCAACAGTATGCCTCTCTCTGCTTCAAAGATGGTGCCTTGTTGCTGCATCCTCACCTGACCAAGGGCAGGAGGGCAAAAGAGACTAGGTCACTTCTTCAGTCTCTTTTATACTAGGACCCAATCCCAATTCTTGAGCTCATGACTTAACCACTTCTGAAAAGGTTCCCACCTCTTAATACTATCACATTGAGTATTATGTTTTAGCATCTGAGTTTTGGTGGGACATGTGCATTCAAAGCACTGCACACTGCGTCCAGGCAGAACTAACACCCATAGTATCCTAGGCCAGTGTTCCAGTGGACTGCACAGTAAAGTCACCTAGGGAATCTCTTAAGCTTCAAAAGCCCAGGACTCACCTAAGACTAATCATATCGCAATCTTTTACAGTTAAGACACAGGCACTAGTATTTTTAGAAAATCCCCAAGTTACTCTTATGTACTGACAAATTTAGAAACTACTGTCTCAGGCAGTTGAGAGTTATGGGAACAATATTACCTTTAAGGCAGGATTGTCAACTTGGGTAGCTACTGGTAATCATGATGGGTTCATCGCAGAAAGAAATATCACAGGCTCAGATCTATTAACAATTTTAAGCAGAGAGAGAGTCAGAGTATCTCCTTGACAGCATTTAAAGACACTAATTTCCTGCAGCAAGAGAGCAGGCACAACTGACCATCAGGCTGAAGATTTAATGAGAATTTTTAATTGCCTGAACCTCTGGGTCTGCAGAAATGACTAGCTCTCCCTTGTTGGAAGATAGAGCCCTCCTGTTGCTTAAAGTCTACATGCATAAAGAGATGTCAAGCAAGGCATTGTTCTGCAAATACAGTTTCCAGATACAATGTGAGATGCTCAGTTAAATTTTAATTTCAGATAAATGATGATTTATTGTTTATTATTCCAGTCTTTTGTACCCTGCATTTTTATTTGTTACATATGGTAACCATATTTATAAGGCAATGCTAACTCTATTCAGGCTCTACCCCCACCTTCTATCTGGCCACAAGACACATTGTGATGCTCAAGTCTCATCAAAACCTGATTGGGTGGCTCAGCGCCCATGGCACGGTGGTTATGGAGTCAGACACATACACTGAGGCTGGTGGGTTTGAACCCAGTTTGGCCAGCTAAAACAGCAGTGACTAGTGCAACCAAAAAATAGCCGCCTTGTGGTGTGTGCCTGCAGTTCAAGCTACTCGGGAGGCTGAGGCAAGAGAATCGCTTAAGCCCAAGAGTTTGAGGTTGCTATGAGCTGTGATGCCACGACGTTCTACCGAGGGTGACATAGTGAGACTCTGTCTCAGAACAAAACAAAAAACCTAATTGGGGAAGTACAAGGCTTCCTAAGGGAAGAGAGAGAAAGTATGCCAAAGGGAGCTGTAGAACCAGCTCATGTGTACTGGCAGGAACTGGGAAAGTAAGCTTAGGGATGCTGGATCAAGGGAGGCAGAATAAAAACCTAAGGGGTATAAAATAATCCCTGGCCAGGGTCCTAGGTGACAGGGCTAGTGTGTGCTAGGCTGGCTCTTGGAAGACTAAAAAAAGTACAGCCCATAGTAAATCAATTAGAGATGCCAAAAGTGCTATGGCAAACTGCAGAGAAAGGCTCAAAACGCCTTGAGAAGTTAAAATGCTAGAATAAGCCAACTATATAAAATTGGAAAATCCGTCACTGTTTCTCAGTAGGGCCTAGAATAGGGTGACCAGGCGTCCGATTTTGGCAGGACAGTCCCGCTTTTCAACAATTTGTCCCGCATCCCGCGGCGTTTTAAAAAAGTCCAGATTTTTGGAAAGAACGCAGGAACGGGCTGGAGAACAAGAAGGGAATATACGGTTTTTGGCCGCCATATGGCTATTTTGCCAGAATATGAGTTTTATATTATTTTTATTAATTTTATAATGTTAAACTGTAATAAATAATTGCTGAGAAGTGGTGATCGAGAACTGCTTATCAAAGTTTGCCTTGTTGTCAGGCCCTGCCTACCCCGTCGCCTGCCCAGTCGCCTGCCCCGTCGCCTGCCCTGCCCCTGCTCCGCCCCCACTCCGGCCCCAGCCATGTTGTCCCACCTTACAGATGTTAGAATCTGGTCACCCTAGCCTAGAAGACCCTGCATTAAGCAAGGTGGTCAGAAATGGGCTGGTGAGAAGGGAACAAGCATTGTTGGAAATACAGTAACATCTGTTACCTGTAGGCAAGACTGACAGTATAAGATGCCTTTACAGAAACGGGCTTTACAGTATCAACAGGGAAGACAAATGCCTTAGTCTATTTTGTGCTGCTATAAATAGAATACCTGAGACTGGGTAATTTATAAATACGTAGTAACAGTGATGTATTTCTTCCCTTTCTGGAGGCTGGGAAGTCCAAGATCAAGAGATCCATCTCTGGTGAGGGGCTTCTTGCTGCATCACCCCATGAGGAAAGCTGGAAGGACAAGAGAGCACACGAGCATAAGCATGCATGGGGAGGGGTGAGAAGGGGAGGTGAACTTGTGCTCAAGACAATGGACCCAACCTTGCATTAAGAACTTTAATCACCTAATCTCCTCTTAAAGGTCCCACCTCTCATCACTGTTTCATTTAGGATTAAGTTTTCAAAATATGAACTTTGGGGGACACATCCAAATCACAGCACCTGTTTATCAATTATTATTATGTTTATTGTAATTACTGATGCATTTCAGCTTAAATCTATCATTTAATTTGTACTTTTTTATTCATCTCACGTGTCCCACATGTATTTTTCTCTTTTTTCTTACCTTCTTTTAGATCAATGGTTCTCAACCTTCCTAATGCTGTGACCCTTTAATATAGTTCCTCATGTTGTGGTGACCCCCAACCATAAAATTGTTTTCATTACTACTTCATAACTGTCATTTTGCTACTGTTATGAATTGTAATGTAAATACCTGATATGCAGGATGGTCTTAGGCGACCCCTATGAAAGGGTTGTTCGACCTCTAAAGGGGTTGCAACCCACAGGTTGAAAACCGCTGTTTTTTTAAACATTTTATTTTTCCTCTACTGGACATGAAATTAAATATTCTGCTGCTATTATTTTAAAGGCTACTTTAGAAATTACAACATGTGAATTTATCAAATTCTATAGTTAATCATTCTTAGACAATACAAGGCTCACAGAATAGCTTAATACCATGCAAACCCCTTTCAAATTATATATTATTTTTAACATGTATTTTAATTATCTTTTAAAATAGTACATCATTATTTTATTTTTATTTTTATTTTTTTTTGAGATAGAGTCTCACCATGTCACCTTTGGTAGAATGCTGTAGCATGACACTCTTGGACTTAAGAGATTCTCTTGCCTCAGCCTCCCAAGTAGCTCGGACTATAGGCGCCCACCAGAATGCCCTCAACCCTACCAGCAACCTCAAACTCTTGGGCTTAAGAGATTCTCTTGCCTTAGCCTCCCAAGTAGCTGGGACTACAGGTGCCCACCGCAACACCCAGCTATTTTCAGTTGCAGTTATCATTGTTGTTTAGCAGGCCTGGGCTGGCTCGAACCCCCCAGCTTCAGTGATGTGGCTGGCGCCCTACTCACCGAGCAACAGGTGCCAAGCCACATCATTATTATTTTATATAATCAATTTTTCTTTAAGATTTACCTACTTATTTACTACTTTCACTGCTCTGTACTTCTTCTTACATTATAGACCTTCCATATAGGATTATTTTCTATCTAATGTATAAACATTAGAAATTCTTTCAGCTAGGGTCTGCTATTGGAAACTTCTCAGTTTTTATTTACCCTTATTCTTGATAGATATAAAATTCTGTGTTGCCAGTTTTTTTTTTTTAGTCCATTGAAGATAATATTTTACTATTTTAGTTTTCCTTACTATGTTGAGAAGTCATATGACAAATTGTTACTACTTTAAAAGCAATCTGTCTTTTTTCTTTCTGGCTTCTTTTAAATTCTTCTCCTTGTCTTTGGAGTTCTAAACTTATATTGTGATGTGTCTATGTATGGATTTCTTTTCATTTAGATTGTGTGGGTTTTATGAAGCTTCTTAAGTAAGTGTATTAGTGTCTCTAATCATTGGCCTCTTTTTTTCTTAAAGCTTGTTTTTGAGGAAGAGAAATAGCTATTTAATTTGGGCTATTTCAAATAGAAGTCAAAACCCATACCTAGTATATGACAAAATTGTGACATCTATCAGTTTCTATTTACATTGTTCTTCTGTCTAACAGCAACATGTCAATTTTCTAGACTATTTTTAAGGTTTTGGCAGAAGAGACAGATTTTGTTTTACTCATTTTTATGCTTATTGTTTTATGCTTCTGTTTATTGTCTTAAAACACAGAAGTTTGAAAGTGGCTTAAAATGCATTTTTAAAATATTTTACAAAATCTCTTACTATATGGAAACTGGAATAAAAGAAAAATCAAGGCATACAAAATAAAATTAAATCAAAGGTAATAATAATCCACAAAATGCATGTAAATGTGAATCAATTTGGGTTCTAGAGAAAGGCTGTAATTTAAATCTGAGCTTCTCAGCTGATAAACTAAAGTCAAGAACACAATCAAATAAAAGATTCACCATGTCTACAGCATTCAAATAAACCAACTTTTCTGGGGGAACATAATCTGGTTTTGGTACTCAGACATAAAAAAAATTTCTCAAGGTTTGAAAAGGGATTAATGTGGGGTATATCAGATAGTGTCCTTAATAACATCCCCACATTAAATACAATGATAAATTTCGTAACATCAGTAGAGAACAAAAACACAAGCTGGAGCAATTTTAAATAGGCAAAAACAGTGTGATCTAGGAATTAAGAGCTCTGATGGTCAAACTAAAGCTAAGGATAAGATATAAGATGGCTTGCGTATCTCCCAGGCAATGTTCTGTGTTTATCAGCTCTCAAAATTAAACTCTCAGGAAGAATTGATTGATAGAGAACTCCAAGTTCTCTTCTTCCATAAGAACCTGGAATGTATTTTGATGTTCAACCAAAGGAGTAATGTTTGCATCTTCCCCCCAAATTGAGAACTCTGATCAAAACCTCTGCTTTGATGTAAAGATACCCCACCTCCACATGGACGTGGGCCAATGGAATGCTGTGGCAGAGAAGTTTATTCTTTTAAAAAATCATTTAATACCATAAGTAATACATGACTTTTTTTTCAAAGTTGAAACATTGTAGAGAAATTAAAAGTCCATTTTGATCATTATCCTCATTCCTAGCCCTTTCCTTCTCTTCAGACACGATCCCAGCAATTTAGTGTATTCTTCCGTTACATCTTTACATGTACGTATGTATAGAAAATATATATCATATAATATGTATATGGTACTGCTTTGTATTAATCTCTCTTTACATAAAAATTGTGGTGTTTCTATTTTCCCACTCAACAGTGTTTTTTGACTTTCTAATCATGTCAATATCTTTGAATTCACGTCATTCTATTTTCTCCCCCCACTGATGAACACATAGGTTGTTACTAATCCAAATATTTTTAATAACTACCTTGCATATGCCTCACTGGTGTAAAAACAAGTATTTATTTGCTGTAGATTTTGAGGAGTAGAATTGCTAAAGAGAAATTTTAATTTTTTAATGAGTACTACGAAATTGCCCTCCAAAGTAGGCGCACCAATTTCCACTTCTCCAGGAAATGGATGACAGTATCTATTTCCTTAGGCCCTTATTAATGCTAGACATTATCAATCTTTTAACTTTTTTTTAATCCAAAGGATGAAAATGATATCTTGTTGCTTGAATTCATAGTTCCCTGATTGTTAGAGAAGTGGACCTTTTTTCATTTTCAGTGATCATTAATGTGGTTTTTCCCTCCCATTTCTCGCAAGCTGTTTGTCTTTTATGTGCTAATTTGTAATAATTATTTTTGTAATGACTATTGTTATACATATATACAATATAAATCATTTGCCTGTTACACATATTACAATAGCTTTCTTCAAACATATTGTATCTTTCAGCTGTGTTTATATCACCATGTAATATACAAAGGTTTTTCATTTGATAGTCAAATTTTTCAATTTTTCCTTTGCTTTATCTTACTCTACAGAATGTACATTTATTGCACAGAAGTCAAAAGCCACCTGTGACACTTTCTGCCCATAAATCCCTGACTGCTTCTCTCTTCCCTCCTGATCATTACCTGATCATCACTACCCATCATACAAGATCCATCTGCTGTGAGATGCAATCTTTGGGCCTTCACAGGATGGAATGGTTGCCATTCATTCTTTTATTCAATTAATACTTACTAAGCATTCACCATAGTCAGTGCCAGGCACAGCACTAGGTGTTGGATATGAATAAGCAGACAAGACCCCTGCCTTCATGGAGCTCACAGTTACTGAAAAACATACATTAAACAAGTAATTAAACACACATATTTATTGTATACTGTGACATGATGAAGAGAGGAATTTCCACTGTGCTTAACTTACCTCCATGACAGTACCGTATTCTAATTTTCTGATTCTTGTAATTTTATACTTTGGTCAACAACACATTGTTTGTCTGACATCATTCTCAGAGCCATCATCCCTAACAGGGATAGACTCCAGGTTTAACTATCCTTCCCTCTCTTCAGGCTGCCCTGCTGACTTAGCATGGTGCGAGTCACTCTCACTCTAAGAAATGAAGTTCTGAGAAAACTGAGCCAACAAACAGATGACAGAAAAATAAAACCCCTTGCGTAAGGGATTTGGAGCATGTAGGGGTGGAAAAATCTCTCTGGAGTTGTCAGATGAACTTGATCCAGATAAAATACTCTATGCTTAGATGAGCAAACAGATAGCAAAATAAATAAAAGTACATTTTGAGTATTTATTTGAAACAGTGACATGTAAAACACCTCCTATAACATCTTGAGACAGGCCTTCACAATAATAACATCTTGTAGCAAAACTAAACCTAAATCTTTGGACTAAGAAAAGAATAGAAGAACACGGAGTCAATGAATGCACGTTTTCCTTCTCACCATCATCTCAAAAATAAGCCATTATACACTCAGGGTGTCAGGATCTTAACAGATCTTCTAGAATAGCAAGAAAAGGCCTCCCACTGTCTTCCTTGAACTTGGGGCCTCGTGTCTAGAGCCAAATCTCTGTTCCACCATGCTTATGATCTTACCTCATTCCCTCTGCCTCAGTTCCCTCCTGGCTTAGACGTAACAATGGTCTTCCTAGCGTATTTTTGAATGTTTAGTACATGATAGGTATTATAATCTTATAATTTATACTTTTTTTAGAGCCTAGCACAAAAGAAGGTATCTAAAAAACATTGTTTATCAGTGCTTTTAGTATAGGGCTCCCCCTCAAGCAGTGAGGATGCAACTCCAAGAGAAATGGGTGAGTGGTCTCTGTGGCTTCACAGAGGCTCTCAGAGGACTAATGACATGTTCTGCGAAGAGCAACCAGGATTTGGAGTCATCCTGAGACAAAGGGGTGTGGCCATTTGCCTGGGCCAGGCTCCTTGCTGGATCTATTGACTTTCTACCTTCCTAGGAAGAGAGCAATTCGGTTTTTCTTTGAGATAGAGTCTCACTCTATTTTCCTGGGTAGAGTTCCATGGCACCATACCTCAGAGCAAACTCAAAGTCTCGGGCTCAAAAGATCCTCTTCTCTCAGCCTCTCAAGTAGCTGGGACTATAGGTGACTGCCACACCACCTAGATAGTTTTTCGTTTTTTAACAGAGACTCAGTCTTGCTCTTTCTCAGGCTGGTCTCAAATTTGTGAGCCCAAACAATCCTCCCACCTCAGCCTCCCAGAATGCTAAGATTAACAGGCATGAGCCATGGCGTCCGGCCTACGGTATTCTTTTTTTTTTTTTTTTTTTTTTGGCCAAAATATTCTCACTTTAATCTGCATTTTTCTGTTCTTATGAGTTCAATCAGCTTTTATAAATTTAGTGATCATTTTATAATTTTCTATTGAATTATTATAATTCTTTTTTTATTTATTTTTCTTACACATGTGTATATTAGGTTTTTTATTTTATTTAAATAAAAAAAGTACTGGGTAATGCATATGAGCATTGCCTTACTTATGTTCAGCAAAAAGTAAAACATTATAAATTATGAAATTATAATGCCTATTGTGTATTAAGCATTCAAAAAAGCTCTAGGAGGCCCATTATTATTCACATTTTACTCACGAACAAATTGAGGTAGAGAGAGTGAGGTAAACAACTTGCCCAAGATTACACAGCTGGTCACAGATTCATCAGTCGCTCTTCACATAAGGTTGTGTGGCATCAGCCAGGTGCCAGGCCCCGCACCAGAATCTGGAGCTCTCTTTCCTAATCAGAGCTCTATCTGGGCTCAGATGGACTTGAGTCACCTCACATGTTTTGACTCTTCCAACAGAACAGAAGAAACTATCTCTTCTATTCTGTCGTCTGCTTCACCTCCCCCAGCTGCAAAATGCTAAATTACAAACCCTTGGGTGATGGAGTGGGACCTGCCTGTAGGGCCACCACCTCTGGCTACTTCCCTGAGCATCTAAGGCTAACCTGAGCTCTGCTGGTACTTCGGCTCATGGGGGCTGGCACCAGGAGCGGGAGGGAGCTCACTCCGAGCTGCTCTCAGGCCCAAACCAGTCTGTGACATGGAATAAGAAGAGATTCCTGGGGAAGAAGAGAAACATTTTGGGGAGATTTCTACCTGAAAGGATAGGCTTCATCATGGAAAAGACTAGAAAATTTGATGGGCTCAACCAATAGATACCTAAAATCCAAGATTTACTTTCTACCACAAAGAAAAATAAGGTCAAAATGTTTTTTTTCTCAAAAGTACCTGAGACACTATTTGAAAAGGAAGTTTAATATTTTTAACTATGGCTTTCTTAACCATCAACTAGCAGCAATTTTAAAAATCAAGAATTGAGACAGAAATAAACACTCAAATGAGCTCGTGTACATCATAGTTAAGGCCAATAGTGTGACAGTAAAATGGTTAATCCTGGGTTCACAGCTGTGGGATAATTCAGAAAAAGTTTATTTCCTGAATAATAAAGACTAGGCTATCTAATCCCAGATCACATTATCCTGATAAATAAGGAAGTCGTGCTTATTAAGAGGAGCTTAATAAGATTGCAGACCCTTTAAATATCCTGAAGACACTGGAGGCTTCCTTGCTGGCAGCAAACTGTGGTGGGCAGCTCAGGGTCATTTCCTGCCCCGTCTTTGACTGCCGGCTGCAGCCCATGGACATGGCTGACCAGGGCACAGGGCCTCCTGACTCATCCTTCTTGCAGCCCATGGATATGAGAGTGGCACTATTTCACAGGAAAGCACAATTTTGTTTTATTTTGTCTAATGTGACTCCATATCTGTCCTTGTTCTGAGATTGGAGAATTTGATTTTCTCTCTTGCCTGTGGAAATGAGCTCAGCACATAACTCTATTTAATAATCACAGAACGTTAACACTAACCTGACAAAACAGCTGATGTGAGGCGCTCCTCAGGCCACAGCAGAGAGGGCAAATCCTTCTCACTGAAACTGGGCCCAACTGCAGAGAGCAGAGCTCTTGGCAGCCCCACTAACTACAGTAGTCATGTATTTCCTCAGTTCAAAGATGTGCATGATTTATTTCACTGGGAAAGGAAAATAAATTACTCTTTTAACAATTGGCACCAGAATCCAAGTGAGGAAAGAGAATAATGAATTCTAGCAACCATCATGTACAGTCATTCTGATGCTCTTTTCAGTGCTGTTTTCACCACGGTCCCAAAATACTCACTAGGAATCTAGTCTATACAACCACCTGTATTCACCTTGGAGGATGAAGGCAAAAGGGTGGCACAGTGAGGACAGCAGCTGCAGATGCTGAAAGAAATGATAGAAGCTGGAAACAGCAGAAAGGCAGGCTTCAGAGCCGGCAAACTCCGAGATGCAGACACAAGAGAGACTCTGCTAAGGGGAGCAGGTAATGGAGAAACAGGCAGATCCGAGAGGCAGCCTTGCTGCTGTTAGAAGGAAAGGGGCTTCCAAGTGGTAGACCTTTGAGTTCAATTAGTATTTGCTCAACACATCTGCAATGATATTTCATGTATAATCTTTTTTTTTTTTTGAGACAGTTTCACTTTGTTGCCCTAGGTAGAGTGCGTCACAGCTCACAACAACCACAAACTCTTGGCCACAAGCTTGTTCTTCTTCTTTTTTTTTAATTAAATCATAGCTGTGTACATTAATGCAATCATGGGGTACAATGTGTTGGTTTTACATACAATTTGAAATGCTTTCATCAAACTGGTCAACATAGCCTTCAGGGCATTTTCTTAGTTATTGTGTTAAGACATTTATATTCTACACCTAGTAAATTTCACATGTACCCTTATAAGATGCACCGTATGTGTGGTCCCACCAATTACCCTCTACCCATCTTCCCCCTTTCCCTCCTCTCCTTCTCCCCTTTCCCCTTCTTCTTGGGCTATTATAGCATATGAAAGCTATAAATTGGTTTCATAGTAGGGCTGAGTACATTGGATACTTTTTCTTCCATTCTTGAGATACTTTGCTAAGAAGAATATGTTCCAGCTCCATCCATGTAAACATGTAAGAGGTAAAGTTTCCATCTTTCTTGAAGGCTGCATAATATTCCACAAGCTTGTTCTTGGGAGGCTCTTGCTTCAGCCTCCCAAGTAGCTGGGACTACAGGCACCCATCACAACGCTTGTCTATTTTTTGCTCAGGCTGGTCTCAGACTCCTGAGTTCAAGAAATCCACCCACCTTGGCCTCCTAGAGTGCTAGGATTATAGGCATGAGCCACCACACCTAGCCTGAATAGAACTACAACATTCATTCCCATACTGGGAATCAAACCAGAGCCACCTGGGAATCAAACCAGAGCCACCTGGGTGAAAACCAGGAAGCCTCACCACTAGATCATATGGGAGTCACCACATATTATCTAATACACGGATTTGTTTGGAAAATATAATCTCAGAAGCATTTTCAATTCGACTAATGCTTTATCTTTATTTCAAAACCTATAGGGTACAGCAAAAGCAGTGTTTAAGAGAGAAGCTTATAGCAATAAACACCTGTATCAAACAAATAGAAAGATTTCAGATAAATAATCTAACAATGCTTGTCAAGGAAGCAGAAAAGCAAGGACCAGCTAGGCCCCAAATTAGCAGAAGAGAAGAAATCATAAAGATAAGAACAGAACCAAACAAAGTAGAGACAAAAAAACTTAAATATCAAAAAAATTAAAAGTTAGTTCTTTGAAAAACGAACAAAATCAATAAACCACTTTCTAGACTAAACAAGAAAAAAAGGAGAAGACCCAAATAAACAAAATTAGAAAAGAAAAAGGACACATTTACAACTGACAACACGAAACACACAGGATCGTTAGAGATTATGTGAATAACTGTATACAGAGAAACTGGAAACCCTAAATGACATGGATAAATTTCTGGCCATGTACATCAAGATTGTGTCAGGAAGAAGTAGAAAACTTGAACAGACCAATAGTAAATAGTGAGATTGGTTCAGTAAAAATTCTTTCAACAAAGGACTTTGGTGACTCCACTGCCAAATTCTACCAGACTGTCAAAGAAGAGCTAATACCAATTCTCCTAGAACTACTCCACAAAAATTGAAGAGGAGGAAATTCTCCCCAGCTCATTACTCTGATAACAAAACCAGGAAAGGATGCAATGAAAAATGAAGACTACAGGTCAATATTCTTGATAAACAGCGATTCGAAAATTTTCAAGAAAATACCAGCAAACTGAATCTAACAGCACTTCAAAAAGGCAATACAGGCCTTGGTGCTCGTAGCTCAGTGGTTAGGGCACCAGCCACATACAACAGGGCTGGCAGGTTTGAACCCAGCCCAGGTCTGCTAAACAATAATGGAAATTACAACAAAAAACTAACCAGGTTTTGTGGCGGGCACCTGTAGCAGCTACTTGGGAGGCTTAGGCAAGAGAATCACTTAAGCCCAAGAGTTTGAGCTTGCTGTGAGCTATGACACCACACATTCTACTGAGGGCGACATTGTGAGACTCTGTCTCAAAAAAAAAAAAAACAGTATAAGCAAGTGGGATTTATCCCAGGGAGGCAAGGATGATTCAACATATGCAAATTATGAATGTGATACATCATATCCACAGAATGAAGGACAAAACCATAAGATCATGCCAACAGATGTAGAAGAAGTATTTAATAAAAATTAGCATCCCTTCATGATAAAAACACTCAACAAACTAGGCATGCAAGGAACATGCCATAACATAATAAAAGCTACGTGTAACAATCCCACAGCTAATATTTTTTTTTTTTTGAGACAGAGGCTCAAGCTATCCCCCTGGGTAGAGTGCCATGGCATCACAGCTCACAGCAACCTCCAACTCCTGGGCTCAAGCGTGTCTCCTGCCTCAGCCTCCCAAGTAGCTGGGACTACAGGTGCCTACCACAATGCCTGGCCATTTTTTGGTTGCAGCTATCATTATTGTTTGGCGGGCCCGGGCTGGGGATTCAAACCCGCCACCTTAGGTGTATGTGGCTGGCGCCTTAGCCGCTTGAGCCACAGGCGCAGAGCCCCCACGGCTAATATTATACTGTCCTCTAAGAACTGAAACAAGAATGCCCAACTTTGACCCCTCCTATTTAATGTAGTTCTTGAAGTTCTAGCCAAAGCAACTGACCTAGAGAAAGAAATGAAAGATATTCAAATTGGAAAAGAAGTCAAATCATCCCTCTTTGCTGATGATATGATATTATATCTAGAAAGACCTAAAAGACTCCACTAAAAATCTCTTAGATGTGATAAATAAATTCAGTAAAGATGGAGAACAAGAAATCAACATGTAAAAATCAGTTGCATTTCTATTCACCAATAATGACCTGACCAAGAAAGAAATTAAGAAGTGGGTGGCACCTGTGGCTCAAAGGAGTAGGGTGCCAGCCTCATACACCGGAGGTGGCGGATTCAAACTCAGCACTGGCCAGAAAAAAAAAAAAGAGAAGAAAAGAAAAGAAATTGAGAAGGCAATTTTATTAACAAAAGCTAAAATAATAATAATACACATATCTTGAAATAAATTTAACCAAGGAGATGAAACATATCTATAAGAAAAACCACAAAATACTAATGAAAGAAATTGAAGAGGACACAAACATTGGAAAGAGATTTCATGCTCATAGATTGAAAGAATTAATGTCATTAAAATGAACATACTGCCCAATCTACAGATTCAATGTAATCCCTATCAAAATACCAACATGATAGCAATAGAAAAAAAAAATTCTAGAACTCCATGTGGAACCAAAAAAGAACCCAAATAACTAAAGCAATCTTTTTTTTTTTTTTTAAGTTTTTGGCCGGGGCTGGGTTTGAACTTGCCACCTCCGGCATATGGGGCTGGCGCCCTACTCCTTTGAGCCACAGGCACCGCCCAACTAAAGCAATCTTGAGCAAAAAAGAACAAACCTGGAGGCATCACACTACTTGATTTCAAAATTTATTACAAGGTATGGTGATTAAAACAGCATGGTAGTAGTATAGAAACAGACAGTGGAACAGAATAGATAATCCATAAATAAACTCAAATATTTACAGCCAACTTATTTTTACAAGGTTGCCAAGAACATAGATTGGGGAGAGGATACCCTTTTCAATACTGCTCAGAAAACTCAATGTCCATATTCAGAAGAATGAACCTGGACCCCTCTCTCTCACATATACACAAATCAACCCAAGATTGATTAGACTCAAAACTAAGGCCTAAAACAATATAACTACTAAAATAAAACACAGGGAAAACAACCCAGGACGTTGGTGTAGGCAAAGATTTTATGACTAAGATTTTACAAGTAGAAACAACAAAAACAAAAATAAATAATTATTAAACTTAAATGCTTCTGCTCAGCAAAAGAAACAATCAGCCTGATAACAGACAACCTGTTGAATGGGAGAGAATATTGACAAATTATTCATGCAACAGGAACTAATATTCAGAATGTACGTGGAACTCATCTCAACAGTGAAAATAAAATCCCAGGGGAAAAAAAGTTTTGTTTAAAAATGGGCAAAGAACATGAATAGCTACTTCTTAAAAGAGACATAAATATGGACAACAGTTGTATAAGAAAAATGCTCAACATTACTAATCTTCAGGAAAACTTCAGCAAATCAAAACTACATTGAGATATAATTTTATCCTATTTAGAATGACTATAATTAAAAAGATAAATAATAGATGCTAACAAGATGTGGAGAAAAGGAAACTCTTATATACTGTTTGTGGGAATGTAAATTAATACAGTTGCTATGGAAAACAATAAGGAGATTTCTCAAAAAACTAAAAGTAGAACTAACATACAGTCCAACAATTCTACTGCTGAGAATTTAGCTAAAGGAAAAGAAATCAATATATTAAGGGATATCCGCACTCACATGTTAATTGCATTATTCAAAATAGTAAAGATATGGAAGCAACCTAACTGCCATCTATCAATGGGCGAATGGATGAAGAAAGTGTGACATTTACATGCAATGGAATACTAGTTGGCCATAAAAAAGAATAAAATCATGTCATTTGTAGCAATCTGGATGAAACTAATGGTCATTATTTTAAGTGAAATAACCCAAGCCAAGAAAGACAAATATTACATGTTTTCACTCATATATGGGAGCTAAAAAGTTTGATCTTGTGGAGGTAGAAAATAGAATTATAGTACCAGAGGCCTGATTGGATGTGGGGAAGGCGAAGAAGAGAAGTTGGCCAATGAGTACAAACATACAGTTGTATGGACGGCGTAAATTCTAATGTTTCATAGCTAAGTAGGGTGACCATCGTTAGCAACAATGTAGTGTATATTTTATAGTAGCTGGAAGAGAGAACTTGAAATGTTTCCAACACATACAAATGATACATACTCAATGGCAGAAATACCCCAAATATCCTGACTTGATCATTATGCATTCTGTGTCTAAAAAAAATCATATGTATCCCCACAAATATGTAAAATATTACATATTAATAAAAAAAATCATGAAGGATGAGAACTTGTTTTTTTCTTTATCTGAGGGAGAAGAACCCAGTCTTTTATGTAAGTATGATGAGAAGCATCAGTAAACAGGAAATAGCTGTAGATTTTTCAAGGATGCCTTTTATTAGGTTGAGGAAGTTCTCTTCTACTCCTGGTTTGTTCAGTTTTTTTTTTTTTTTTTTGATAGTGAAAAGATGTTGGATTTTGTCAAATACTTTTTCTGCAATTGTTGAAATGAGCATATAGGTTTTGTCCTCTATTTTATTAATATAGCATATTTCAGTAATTGATTTTCAGGTATTAAACTAACTTTGTATTCCTGGGTAAATCCCAGCTGGACATGGTATACACTACTTTCTATAGTGTATTATTAGATTTGCTTAGCTATTATTTTGTTGAGAATTCTTATTTCTATATTCATAAGAGATATTTGTCTATAGTTTTCTTTTTTTTATGTCTTTGAATGTTTCAAGTATCAGAGTAATGAGTTTGGAAGTAATGAGTCTTTTAAATGTCCAAGAAAAATCTATAAAACCATCTAGACCTGTGTGTTTCTTTGTAGGAAGGTTTTTTATTTCTAATTTAATGTCTGTTCTTACTATTGGTCTATGGAATGTCCCCAAGGTCACTAAACATACAAAGGGAAAATGGGAAGTTGCAATAAATGTATCTTTATACAAAATATTCATTATCAAATTTTACAAAATATTTACTAAACATTTCTCTACATGTTGATATTAAATGTAAAAATGTTAAAAACATAAAATATGAGTTTGCTAATTTTCCTGTGTATGACAACAACCTTTGGGACATCTGTATTTCAATTTTCTAGTTGTTCCTGAGCCTGTTTTGGTGTGGTTTTTTTCCTAGAAATGTCCATTTCATTTAGGTTTTCCAGTTTGTTAGCATGCAATTTTTATAGCATTCCTTTATAATCCTTTAATTCCTTTAAAATTGGTAGAGATTTTATAGAAGTCCCTTTTTTATTCCAAATTTTAATAATTTGAGTCTTCTTTCTTTTTTTCTTATCAATCTAACCAAAGATTTTTGATTTTGTTGATTTTTTTAATCAAACTTTTGTGTTGTTTTATTTTTTGTTTTCTTTATTGATTTTTTTTAATTGAATGGTAACTATGTACATTAGTGCACTTCTGGTGTACAGTGTGGGGTTTTCACATGCTATCCGAAATACTTCCATCAAACTGGTCTTTTTTGATTTTTTATTCTCTAGTTCACTTCTCCTTTTCACCCCCTTCCTTCTTCTTGCTCTGGGTTTAATTTATCCACTTTTTTTTTCTAGTCTCTTATGATAGCAGATGATTGATTGGGATTTTTTTCCTTTCCATAATGATGTTTTAGTACTATAAATATGCTTCTAAGCACTGATATACCTGCACCATGAATTTTGGTACATTGTTTCACTTATCTCAAAGTATTTTTTAATTTCCCTTGTGAAATTTCTTCTTTGAAAAATGCATTATTTAGGCATATGTTGTTTAATTTCCATGTATTTGTGAATTCCCCAAATTTCTTTCTGTTACTGATTTCTAATTTCAATCAATTAGAGTCAGAAGCATACTTCATATGATTCAATACCTTTATATTTATTGAGACTTATTTTATGGCTAAATAGTCTATCTCAGACCATTTCATGCATACTTGAGAAAGATGTGGTTTATGTTGTTTTGAGGTAGAGTGTTCTACAGGTGTCTGTTTAGGTTTATTAGGTTTTGCTTCAGTTCAAATCTTTTATTTCTTTGTTGCTCTATTGCCTAGTTGTTTTACCCATTGTTGAATGTGGGATATTGAAGAATCCAACCATTATTGTCGAATTATTTCTCCCTTCAGTTCTCTGAGTCTTTCTTTCCTGTATTTTGTAACTCTTTTGTTATGTACATGTATGTTTATAGTTGTTATGTATTTCTGATGTGTTGACCCTTTTATAGCTAAAAAATGTCCTTTTTCTCTAGTAGTGTTTGTCTTAAAATCTATTTTGTTTGATGTTAGTATAGCTAATCTAGCTCTCTTTTGGATATTGTTTGCATAGTATATCTTTTTCCATCCTTTAAATCTATTGTATCTTTGAGTTTAAAGTCATCACAGCAGATAGCTGGATTAATCTTTAATCTGTTCTACCAATTTGTACTTTTTGAGTAAAGTGTTTATTTACCTTTAATTAAATCACTGAGATAGTAGGATTTATGTATGCAATTTTGCTACTTATTTTATGTGTATCTTAGGTCTTTTTGATCCTGTAGCCTCCATTATTTGCTTCTTTTGAATAAAATAGATTTTTTTCCAGTATGCCATCTTAATTTCTTTGTTGTTTCTTTTACTAGATGTATTTGAATTATTTTCTTAGAGTTGCTCTGAGATTACAATTAACAAATTAACTTAAAACAATCTAATTCAGGTTAATACCAACTAATGTCAATAGAATATAAAATCTTTAAACTAATGTATGTCTATTTCCTCTCTCTCTTTTGTACTACTATTGTCATACAAGTACATCTTTTTTTATTTAATTTTTATTAAATCATAACTGTATACATTTGTGGGGTACAATGTGATAATTTGATATAAAATGTGTAATGCATAAATCAAGCTGATTAACATAACCATCACCTCATTTACTTATATTTTGTGTTAAGACGTTTCTAACATATTCTTAGTTGTTTTGAAATGTATCCTTGCATTGTGCACACTGGGTGAGGTCCCATCAAATGCCCTCCCTCCTTTCTCCACTTTCCCTCCTTCTTCCCCTCCACCTCCCACCTCTACCCTTCATCTTCCTGAACTATATTTGTGTTTTATCATTCATATGAATGTATAAGTGATTATATATTGGTTTCATAATAGTATTGAGTACATTGGCTACTTCTTTTTCCATTCTTGAGATACTTTATTAAGAATATGTTCCAACTCCATCCAGGTAAACATAAAAGATGAAAAGTCTCCATCTTTCTTATGGCTGTGTAGTATTCCATGGTATACATATACCACAATTTGTTAATCTATTCATGGGTTGATGGGCACTTGGGCTTCTTCCATGGGCTAGCAATTATGAATTGGGCTGCAATAAAAATTCTGGTACAAATATCTTTGTTGTAGTGTGATTTTTGGTCTTCGGAATATACACCTAGTGGAGGAATTGTAGGATCAAATGGCAGGTCTATTTTTAGTTCTCTAAATGTTCTCCAGATATCTTTCTAAAAGGAATGTATTAGTTTGCAGTCCCACCAGCAGTGTAGAAGTATTCCCTCTTCTCCACATCTATGCTAGCATCTGTGATTTTGGAATTTTGTGAGATGGACTAATCTTACTGGTGTTAGATGATATCTCAAAGTAGTTTTGATTTGTATTTCTCTGATGATCAAGGATGATGAGCATTTTTTCATATTTCTGTAGGCCGTGCACCTGTCTTCTTTCTTCAGAGAAGTTTCTCTTCAGGTACCTTGCCCACCCAGAGATGGGATCACTTGTTCTCTTCTTGCTAATACATTTGAGTTCTCTGCAGATTTTGGTTATTAAACCTTTATTGGAGACACATCCAGCAAATATCTTCTCCCATTCTGAGGGCTGTCTGCTTGCTTTACTCACTGTGTTCTTGGCTGTGCAGAAGCTTTTTAGTTTGATGAGGTCCCAGTAGTGTATTTTTGATGTTGCTTCAATTGCCTGGGTTGGGGGTCCTCCTCATAAAATTTTCACCCAGGCCTATTCCTTGAAGCGTTTTCCCTACACTTTCTTCTAGTATTTTTATAGTTTCATGTCTTAAGTTTAAATCTTTAATCCAGTAAGAGTCTATCTTAGTTAGTGGTGAAAGGTGTGGATCCAGTTTCAGTCTTCTGCAGATCCCTAGCCAGTTTGCCTAGCACCATTTGTTAAATAGGGAGTCTTTTCCCCACTTTATGTTTTTAATTGGCTTGTCAAAGATGGTAAGTAGCTGGGTCATCTCTTCGTTCTCTATTCTGTTCCATACATCTACCTTTCTGTTTTTGTGCCAATACCATGCTGTTTTGATCACTATCAATTTATAGTATAGTCTGATGTCTGGTAGCATGATTCCTGCTGCTTTCTGAGTAATGTCTTGGCTATTTGAGATTTTTTTCTGATTCCATATAAAACGAAGTATTATTTTTTCAAGATCTTTAAAGTATGACAGTGGGAGATTGCATTAAAATTATATATTGCTTTGGGTAGTATGGACATTTCAACAATGTTGATTCTTCCCAGCCATGAGCATGGTATGTTTTTCCATTTGTTAACATTTTCAGCTATTTCTTTTCTTAGAGTTTCATAGTTCTCTTTATAGAGATCTTTCATATCCTTTGTTAGGTAAATTCCCAAATATTTCATCTTCTTTGGCACTACTGTGAACAGACTAGAGTCCTTGACTGTTTTTTCAGCTTGACTATTGTTGGTATAGATGAAGGCTACCAATTTATGAGTGTTGATTTTGTAGCCTGAGATGCTACTGTATTCCTTGATCACTTCTAAGAGTTTTGTAGTAGAATCCCTGGTATTTTCCAGATATACAATCATATCATCTGCAAAGAGTGAAAGTTTAATCTCTTCTGATCCTATATGGATACCCTTGATTGCCTTTTCTTGCCTAATTGCGATGGCTAAAACTTCCGTTTTAATGTTAAAGAGCAATGGAGATAATGGGCAACCTTGCCTAGTTCCTGATCTGAGTGGAAATGATTTCAATTTAACTCCATTCAATATGATATTGGCTGTGGGTTTGCTGTAGATGGCCTCTATCAATTTGAGAAATGTCCCTTCTATACCAGTTTTCTTAAGTGTTCTGATCATAAAGGATGCTAGATATTATCAAAAGCTTTTTCTGCATCAATTGAGAGGATCATATGGTCTTTGTTTTTTAATTTGTTTGTGTGATGAATTACATTTATAGATTTACGTATGTTGAACCAGTCTTGAGATCCTAGAATAAAACCCACTTGGTTGTGATGTATAATTCGTTTGATGTGTTGCTAGGTTCTGTTTGTTAGGATCTTTGTTGAATATTTTCACATCAATATTCATTAGAGATATTGGTCTATTCTTTTCTTTTCTTGTTGGGTCTTTTCCTGGTTTGGGGATTAAGGTGATGTTTGCTTCATAGAATGTGTTGGGTAATATTCCTTCTTTTTCTATATTTTGGAAGAGGTTAAGTAATATAGGTACTAGTTCCTCTTTAAAGGTTTGGTAGAATTCTGACGTGAAGCCATCTGATCCCAGGCTTTTCTTTTCAGGGAGATTTTGTATAGTTGATGTTATTTCAAAACTTGATATAGGCCTGTTCAACATTTCCACTTCATTCTGGCTAAGTCTTGGAAGGTGGCGTGCTTCCAAGTATTGGTCAATTTCCTTCAGATTTTCATATTTCTGAGAATAAAGTTTCTTGTAATATTCATTCAGGATATTTTGAATTTCTGAGGGGTCTGTTGTTATTTTGTCTTTACCACTTCTGATTGATGAGATTAGAGATTTTACTCTTTTTTTCTTGGTTAGGTTGGCCAAAGGCTTGTCTATTTTGTTGACCTTTTCAGAAAACCAACTTTTTGATTTATTGATCTGCTGTATAATCCTTTTATTTTCAATTTCATTTAATTCTGCTCTAATTTTGGTTATGTCTTTTCTTCTGCTGGGTTTGGGATTGGAGTGTTCTTCCTTTTCCAGTTGCTTGAGATGTCACATTAAGTTGTTAACTTCCTCTCTTACTGTTTTCTTGAGGAAGGCTTGCAGTGCTATAAATTTCCCTCTTAGGTCTGCCTTTGTGGTATTCCAGAGGTTCTGATAATTTTTGTCTTCATTATCGTTTTGTTCCAAAAATTCAGTAATTTCCTTCTTGATCTCGTCTCTGACTCACCTATCATTCAGTATAAGGTTATTTAGCTTCCATGTTTTTGTATGAGTCTGCAAATTCCTGTTGTTACTGAGTTCAACTTTTATTCCATGATGGTCTGAGAAAATGTATGGAATAATTTCTATTCTTTTAAATTTGCTGAGGTTAGACTTGTGACCTAAGATGTGATCAATTTTGGAGTAAGTTCCATGGCCTGATGAGAAAAATGTATATTCAGTTTTGTTAGGATGAAATGTTCTGTAGATGTCCATTAAATCCAAATGCTGAATGGTTAAGTTTAAATCTAATATTTGTTTGCTAAGCTTCTTGTTGGAGGATCTATCCAACACTGCCAAAGGAGTATTAAAATCTCTGAATATGATGGAGCTGGGAGAAATCAAGTTGCTCATGCCTGTCAGAGTATCTCTTATAATTTGAGGTGCATTCTGGTTGGGTGTATAAATATTGATAATTGAAATCTCATCATATTGACCATTCACATTGATTGAGAATATTGATAAGCCTAGCAAAATTTTGTGTATCAAGTTTTTTGAAAGTCCAGTGGACATTTTTAATCCTTTTGCCACTGTGGAAGTTGGAATTTGATCAAAAGTTTCTGAGTGAGTTTACTTTTGTGGTGGAGGATTGTGCTGGTCATTTTGGAGGATAGGTCTGAGAATATCCTGAGAGCTGGTTTAGTTATGGCAAATTTCTTCAACATGTGAATGTCACTAAAGTATTTAATTTCTCCATCATAAACGAAACTCAGTTTAGCTGGATACAGGATCCTGGGTTGAAAGTTATTTTGTTTTAGGAGATTAAAAGTCAATGACCATCCACTTCTACCCTGAAAGGTTTTAGCAGAGAGATCTGTAGACATTCTAGTATTCTTCCCCTTGAAGGTTATGGTTTTCTTATGTCTAGCTGCTTTCAGAATTTTCTCTTTCATATTAACTTTAGTGAAGTTAATTATGATGTGCCTAGGGGAAGTCTTGCTAGGGTTGAGTCATGCTGGGGTTCTGAAACTGTCTGCTATCTGAATTTCAGAATCAGCGCTAAACCACCAAACAAACACCATTAGCTTTTTTTGATGAATATCTGTTTTGGACTACGTTTTGGCACTTCATCTATATCCAACCATTATGCAGAATCTTGTGATTGTTGAAAGAATCTATTTTTGGCTTGGTGCCCGTAGTTCAGTGGTTAGGGCACTGGCCACATACAACAGGGCTGGCAAGTTCAAACCTGGCCTGGGCCTATTAATCAACAATGACAACTACAACAAAAAAACGGCTGGGTGTTGTGGTGGGCACCTATAGTCCCAGCTACTTGGGAGGCTGAGGCAAGAGAATTGCTTAGGCCAAAGAGTTGGAGGTTGCTGTGAGCTGTGATGCCATGGCATTCTACCAAGGGTGAGATAGTGAGACTCTGTGCATAAAAAAAAAAAAAAGTTTAAAAAGAAATTGATTCTCATCACATGTAACAATACAGTGTAGAAATTGTTCATCTTTATGCCGTGGCAGCAAAGAAAGGCAAGCTTCTAGATGATCTCTCTTCTGATGCTCAATTAATGAATGAGGAACCCATCTATCCAGCTTTTTTACCTTGCTGATTCATTTCAAATAGTCCAATCTTATTGGAATAATAGTGTAAAACTTTGCTGTTAATTCACACATAGGTTGAAATGGATTCACTTTCACTACACCATTCAGCTCATCATCATCCACCTTGGTCTCAGGTTGCCCTCTTGGCTCATTTTTCTGGATTAAAATTACCAGAACAGAACTTCTCAAACTATCAACATACTGTGTATTCATTAACCAAATCCTCCCCAAACACTGCATTGATATTTCAAGCTGTCTGCAATGCATTTGTTCCACAACAGAGCTCATATTCAAAAACAACACAAATTTTTGACTTATCCATAGTTTCACAAAAATTGCTCTAAAAAAATTTGAGAGGTAATTACAAGCCAAAACATGCATTTGAAAGAATGAGGATGTACCTTTATAATTTAAAATAAAAGTGGCAAAGTGAAATACCAGAGCTATCAACTCTCAGTACTTAAGAAAATCAGATATTTTATACATAATAATCTAAAATTTGCAAACCATCAAACAGGGGGCTGATATCCATAATTTGCAAGGAATTCAACAACTCAACAGTAACAATGACAACAAAAAAATCCCATAAAAAGGCAAAGGGCATGAATAGACCTTTTTTGAAAGGAAACATAAAAATGGCCAACAAGCATATGAAGAAGTACTCATCACAAATTACAACCATAAAGAGATACCATCTTACACCAATCAGAATGGCTATTAACAAAAAATTAGAAAATAACTAATGTTGGCAAGGGTGCATAAGAAAACACTTATATACTATTTATAGTAATATAAATTAGTACAACCTCTTGGAAAATGGTATAGAGAGTTTTCAAAACACTAAAAATAGAACTATTCCATCTAGCCATCCCAGTACTGGGTACCTATCCAAAGGAAAAGAAATTATTATATCAAAAAGATAACTTCATATGTTTACAGTTATATATTTATCACAGTTCTATTCACAATAGCAAAGACACAGAATCAACTTATACGTCCATCAATGAAGAACATACACACAAACACAATAGAATACTATTCAGCCTTTAAAAAGAGTAAAATAAAATGTCTTTTGCAGTAATATCTTTTGATGGAACTGGAGGCCTTTACCTTAAGTGAAACAACTCAGAAAGTCAAATACCACATTTCACACTGGTAAATGGGAGCTAAATAATGTGTATATATAGGCATAGACTGTGGAATAATAATCACTGGAGACTCTATGGGGGGAGGAGGCAGAGGAGATGAGAAGTTAAAAGGCACAACATACACTGTTCAGGTGATAGTTACACTAAAATCTCAGAATTCACCCCTACACAATAGATCCACATAACAAAACTGCACTTATACACTTTAAGTTTATAAAATTTTTTAAAATACTAACTATTCTTTAGGGATGGTCTTTGAAGAACTCCAAACCCCTTCTGTTTCCTTCACTGGCCTCAACAGCTGCTATTTTTTACAGCTTCCATATTTGAGCCAGTCAGCTTTCAAGGCTAGCACAGAGTTGGGAAGAGGGAGTTAGGAGTCAGCAAGTTAAAATGCCTCAAGGCGTGCTATTCCTATTGAGATTCAGCTAGTTTTCTTGAACAAACACTTTTCTGATTCTTTTAAGACTTTAGTTAATTTTCAGAATACTGAAAAACTTGGTTTGGGCAGTTTTTGCCAGAAATCTAGTTGCTTTTATGAAGAAGAAGAATTCCTTTTATTATAGAAGTCTTACTTATTACTCTGCCATTCCAGATGTCAAACTCTTAATTACATTTGGATCATTCATATTTTTCTATTAATTTTTTCATTCATCTTCATTTCCAAATAAGCTAATATAATGAATTTGTTCTCCTCTATTAAGATAATTATGTGCACTTTTTTTCTAATGATATTTGTGATTTGTCTGCTTTGACTCAGCAAAAGTTTCCTATTTTATTGGTTTTATTAGAAAAATAGTCTCTGGCCAGGCATAGACTCACACTTTTAATCCTAGCACTTTGAGAGGCTTTGCTGCACTTTGGATTGCTTGAGGCCAGAAGTTCAAGACTAGGCTGGGCAACCAAGCAAAAAAACCCCATCTCTACCAAAAAATAAAACAAAAAGTAAAACCAAGAAAAATAATATCTCATTTAATTGAAGTACTAGATTTTTTATAGGTTTGTATTTCATTCATCAATTTCTGTCTTCTACATTTTTAGGCTTATTTATTGTCCTTTTTATTAATTTTAAATATTTACCAGTTTATGTTTAGTACTTATATTTTTCCTTTAAAGAGTAAATTTAAGATTATAAATTTTTCTCTGAATAATGCTTTGGCTAAATTCAGTAGGTTTTGATATGTACTTATTGCATAATCTACAATGCTATTTTGATTTCTTTTTAACCCAAGAATTATTTAGAATACTTTGTTGTTAGTATCCAAGCACAGAGGTTTTTTTGTTGTTGTTGTTGTTTTGTTGTTTCTTTTTTCTGAGCAGTAGGTCTTAACAGTGGGCTTAAAATATTCAATAAACCATTCCATAAACAGATGTGCTGTCATGTAGGCTTTTTAAATTCCTTTTATAGAACACAGGCATAGTAATTATTAAAGGCCTTAGGATTTTCAGAATGGTAACTCTTCACTTGAATTCACCAGCTGCATTAGCCCCTAACAAGAGAGTCAGCCTTTGAAGCCTTGAAGCTAAGCATTGACTTCTCCTTTCTGGTTATGAAAGTCCTAGATGGCATCTTCTTCCAACAGAAGACTGTTTTATATTGCTTGGTATACCTACTTTCTGATGTTAACTAGATCTTCTAGGTAAGTTGCTACAGCTTCTACATTAACATTTGCTTTACCTCGCACTTTTATGTTATAAAGACAGCTCCTTTCCTTAAATCTCATAAGCCAACCTCTGCTAGCTTCAAACTTTTCTTCTGTATCATCCTCATCTCTCTTAGCCTTCACAGAATTATAGAGAGTTAGAGCCTTCTCTGAATTAGGCTTTGGCTCAATGTTATGACTGATTTGATCGTCTAACCAAACCACTCAAACTTTCTTCATATAAGCAACAAGACTGTTTTGTTTTATTTAACATCTGTGTGTTCACTGGAGTAGCACTTTTAATTTCCTTTTTTCCTTTACATTCACAACTTGACTAACTGGTACAAGAGGCCTACCTTTCAGCTTCTCTCAGCTCTTGGCTTCCTCACTAAGCTTAATCATTTCTAGCTTTGTGAATTAAAGTGACTGATGGGTGGCTTTTCCTTTTACTTGAACATTTAAAAGCATAGTATAATCATTAATTGATTGGATTTCAATATTGGTGTGTCAAAGAATAGGGAGCCCCACCAAGAGGGAGACAGACAGGAGAAAGGCTGGGTGAGAGCAGACAGGACACACACTTTTATCAATTAAGTTTACCATCTTATATGAGTGTGGTTCACGGTGCCCCAAAATAATTACAATAGTAACATCATAAACCACCATAGAAGATATGATGATGAAAAACTCTGAACTACTATAAGGATTACCAAAACATGACACAGACATGAAGTGAGCACATGCTGTTGGGAAAAAATGGTGTCAATAGACTTGCTCACCACAGAATTTCCACACTCCTTCAGTTTCTAAAAAAACACAATTTCAGTATCATCAAAGCTCAAGAAAGCAAAAAGCAGTGATCAAGATTCAAATTGATCTCAATGAACTAGAATTCTGGGTTAAAATTTAGCAGGGGAAAGCTGGAGATAATAGCATACACCTGTAGTCCCAGCTACTTGGGAGGTGGAGGCAAGAAGATTGCATGAGCCCAGGAGTTTGAAGCTATAGTGTGCTATGACTGCACCTGTTAATAGCCTGGGCAACATAGCAAGACCTCATCTCTAAAACAAAATAAAAGAAAACAACAAAAGTCATCAAAATTTAGCAGGGGCAGATTTAAGTTTTGTGGGGCTTGAGACCTATAGAATTTAACAACAAAAACAACAAAGTACAACACTATGAAAAAAAATCAAGTACAAAAGTGAAATTTTATTATCATAGGAAATCATAGTCTTGGAATTCAGTCCCCTTAGTCAGAGAAGCATACTTTAAAACATTTCTTGATTATTCACTCCAGAGTTTAATTACCCTTGGCAAAAGTTAATTAAATTTTCTTTTTAAAATATAGGATGAAGAAAGGCTGACTTAGAGAGACTTGTGTGAAAAAAAAAAGCAGAGGGATTTGTTTTTGACCACAGCTTTATCGTGCACTAACACCATGACATAGCAACTAAAAGTGAGCCAGCTTAGGTCAGTAATAGTCTAACATTAACACATGCATTGCTCAAGTCGGTCCTGATGGCCCAGATTGAAAGGGAACATTGGCAAAGCTAAGGGAACCAGGCACTATGATGAGAGAGATGCTCCTGCCTTATGAGGAAAGAACTGCTGAAAGAACTGGAGTGTTTGGCTTTGGAAAGCGAATACACAATATGTGAAGTGATGAGATGACATCACCTAAGAAGAAAAATATAGCAAGGTACCAGCAAAAAAACGTCAAATAAGAATAAAATTTTTAACAGATGCCAAGTACAACTACATCAAAAGCATAAGGCAGAGACATCTCTCTCATCAAATACCTAGGAATAAATCTAGCAAAATACATGCAAGACTTCTATACAGTAAACAACAAATTATCAGTGAGAGAAATTAAAGAAAAATAAATGGAAAGATATACCATGTTTTCAAATTGGTATATACTACCAGAATTTCCATTTCCTCCAAAACTGATCTATAGATTCAAAGTAATTTCCCCAAAATGTAGTAGCATGGGTGTGTCTGTGTGTGTGTTGAAAAGACGACTTTAAAAATGTATATGAAAATAAATGCAAATAGCCAAGAGGAGCCAAGAGGAGCCAAGATAATTCTAAAGAAGAATAAGGTTAGAAAACTTACTATACCAGATTTGAAGACTTATAAAGCCAAAACAAAAACGACAGTGATATTTTGGCAAAAGAGTAGACGAGATCCCTAGGGCACAATAAGGAGTACAGAAACAGATCCACACATATATGAGAACTTTATTTCTAACAAAGGTGACATAGAAGAGTAGGGGAAAGTGGATACTTTAAAGAAAGGATGCCAAGTCAATTGGATATTCATGGGAAAAAAATGAAACTTAACCCATACAAAAATCATTTCCAGGTGGACTGCAGATCTTAATGTAAAAGGCAAAACAAGAAGTCTTGGCTTGGCACCAGTAGTTCTAACAGTGGTTACGGTGCCAGCCACATACACCGAGGCTGGCAGGTACGAACCCATTGCTGACAACTAAACAGCAATGACAACTGCAACAAAAACAACAAAAATAGCCGGGTGTTGTGGCCAGAGACTGTAGTCCCAGCTACTTAGGAGGCTGAGGCAGAGAATCACTTAAGCCCAAGAGTTTGAGGTTGCTGTGAGCTGTGATGCCACAGCACTCTACCGAGGGTGACACAATGAGACTCTGTCTCAAAAAAAAAAAAAAAGAAGTCTTCTAGCAGACAATATTAGAGAACACAGCCATGACTTGGTGTAGGCAAAGGTTTCTGATGCAGGACCAAAGCAAACTAACCGTACATGAAAAGATGAATATATTGGACTACATTAAAAATAAGAACATCTGTACTTGCTTCCGCAGCACATATACTAAAATTGTAATGATACAGAGAAGATTAGCCTGGCCCCTGCACAAGGCTGACATGCAAATTCGTTAAGTATTCCATATTTAAAAACAGAAAAAAAAAAAAAGAACTTCTGCTCATGAAAAATCACTATAAAGAGAGGGAAAAAGGCAACCACAAAATGGGAAAAAATATTTGCAATGCCTATAATTTGTCTCAACAATTAAATTTCAAATGTTCTCACCACAAAAAAATTGTGTGAGGTGATAGATATGCTAACTACCTTGATTTAATTTTCCACATTGTGTTAATATATTGTAACATCACTTTGTGCTTCATAAATGTGCATAGTTATAAATTTACAATAAAAATACCTATAATTGACAAAGAACACCTACCCAGAATATAATAAGATTCACATCTTATTGATAAAAAGAGACATAACCCAATTTTTTAAAGGAGGAAGAAAGAGAAGACAGACATTTGTTTAAAGAGGATATCCAGTGAGGCACATTGATTCATTCTTATAATTCCAGCACTTTGAGAGACTGAGGTGGGAGGATGGCTTGAGGCCAGAAGTTTGAGATCAGCCTCGGCAACATAGTGAGATCCCATCTCTACAAAAGTATTTTTTAAAATTAGCTGGGTGTGGTGGCACATGCCTGTAGTCCTAGCTACTGGGGAGGCTGAAGCAGAAAGATCACTTGAATCCAAGGGGTTGAGGTTGCAGTGATGACACCACAGCACTCTAGCCCAGGCAACAGTAAGGGGATAAATAAGAATACTCATTTACTACTGGTGGAAGTATAAATTTATAAATTGCTATGACAAAAAATTCTTTGGCAATATCTTCTAAAGCTGAACAAACATACTTTTTAACCCAGTAATTCTATTTCAATGTAAGGTCAGACAATTAAGTTCACAAACTCATGCTAGAAAAAGTGCTCTGTACCTCATTGCTGAATATCACTACAGACACCAGATGGCCAAGGGGAGTACTTCCAAGGTGACCATAGTGGTATTCAGCAATGACGTATGTAGCACTTTTTCTAGAATGTGTTCATGAACTTAATTGTCAGACCTCATATGCTATATTTTGATAAAATGAGTCAATTAAAATAAAAACAAACCAGAAAGATAGCCCCCCCATCTTTGAGTTTCTTAAGGTAACTTGAGATGAGTTAGGGCTGTAGGTGAGAGAATGAGAAAACCTACCGTGATGAGACCCAAGACTGGGAACCCAGGAGGAATGAGAGACAAAGAGAAATTCATGGCAGCAGGGTTCTCAGATATTTTAAAGAATAGAGTATTAGTTTTTAAGTTGTTTTCTGTGCTGCAATTTTCTCTAACTTCTCTGTGACCCCAGCTCCAGCCCCAAATTTATTGTTCACAAACCATCAGTAACGCTTACAACACTCTTTAAAAAGTAGCAAAACAGGGTAAGGAACCAGTAATGGAATCAGGTGAAAGAGGGGCTATATTTTTATGGGATAGGAATGCCAAAGAAGTGCCCCTCTGAACAGACAGCAAAAGAAGAGAGGAGGAGAGTGTTCCGGACTGAGAGAAGGACATGCAAAGATTCCAGGGCAGGATATTCTGGGCACATCCAAAGACCAACAAGGAAACCAGCATTCATGAAGCCAAGAAAGATTGTAGGGGATGAGATTAAAGAAACAGCCTTTTTGGAAAGAAGTATGGCGAGTCCTCAAAGAGCTAAAAGTAGACCTTCTGTTTGGTTCTACAATTTCATTACTAGGTATCTACTGAGGAGAAAAAAATCATTTTATCATAAGCACATTTGCACTCAAATGTTTATAGCAGCTCAATTCACAATCACAAAGATGTGGAAACAACCTAAATGGAATGGATTAACAAACTGTGGTACATGTATACCATGGAATATTATTCAGTCATAAAAAATGTATTCTTAGATGCTCAGCTCAGTGCCTGTGGCTCAAGTGGCTAAGGCACCAGCCACATACACCTAAGGTGGCAGGTTCAAATCCAGTCCGGGCCCACCAAAACAACAATGACAGCTGCAACCAAAAAATAGCCGGGCATCATGGCGGGCACCTGTGGTCCCAGCTCATTGGGAGACTGAGGCAGGAGACTCACTTGAGCCCAGGAGTTGGAGGTTGCTGTGAGCTGTGATGCCATGGCACTCTACCCAAGGGGATAGCTTGAGGTGCTGTCTCAAAAAAAAAAAAAAAGACTTAAATGCTCATCATCCTTAATCATCAGAGAAATGCAAATCAGAACTACTTTGAGATATCATCTAACTCCAATAAGATTATCCCATATCATAAAATCCCCAAATCAGAGATGCTGGTGTGGATGTGGAGAAAAGGGAACACTTCTACACAGCTGGTGGGAATGCAAACTAATACGTTACTTTCGGAAAGATGTCTGGAGAACACTTAGAGAACTAAAAATAGACCTGCCATTTGGTCCTACAATTCCTCTACTAGGTATATATCCAGAAGACCAAAAATCACACTACAACAAAGATATTTGTACCAGAATGTTTACTGTAGCCCAATTCATAATTGCTAAGTCATAGAAGAATCCCAAGTGCCCATCTACCCACAAATGGATCAATAAATTGTGGTATAGGGAATATTATGCAGCCTTAAAGAAAGATGGAGGCTTTATCTCCTTCATGTTTACATGGATGGAGCTGGAAAATATTCTTAGCAAAGTATCTAAGAATGGAAGAAAAAGTATCCAATGTACTCAGCCCTACTATGAAACTAATTTATAGCTTTCATATGATAACCCAATTTTAGCCCAAGAATATGGAGAAAGGGGAGAGGGAGCAGAGGGGAGGGGGAAGTTTGGTGGAGGGAGGGTGATTGGTGGGACCACGCCTATGGGTCATCTTACAAGGATACATGTGAATCTCTCTAAACGTAGAATATAAATGTCTTAACACAATAACTAAGAAAATGACATGAAGGCTATGTTAACCAGTTTGATGAAAATATTTCAAATTGTATATAAAAACAGCACACTGTACCCCATGACAGTATTAATGTATGCAGCTATGATTTAATTAAAAAAAAAAAAAGAAAGAAAAAGAAAATGACATGAAGGCTATGTTAACCAGTTTGATGAAAATATTTCAGATTGTATATAGAACCAGCACACTGTACCCCATGACTGCATTAATGGACACAGCTATGATTTAATAAAAAAAAAAAAATGAAGACTTCTCACATGTTTTGTATTTACCCGGATGGAGTTGAAGAATATTCTCCTTCGTAAAGTATCTCAAGAATGGAAAAGCAAGCACCCCATGTACTCAATAATTATTTGAAACTAGTAGATGGACAACTACATGCCCACACAAGATAAAGTCAAAATTAAACTCTAGAAAAGGGGAGGAGGTAAGGGGGAGGGGGGCTAAGCTCCCACCCAATGGTACAATGTAGGGGTATATACCACTCCTCCTGGGTGAAGTACTCAGCTACAACTCAGACATTACTTAACACAATCAATGTAACCTAATCGTATATTAATTAAAATATTATTTAATTTATTATTATTATTGTAATTATTATTAATATTTTTATTACTAAAACTCCACAATATTTGAAAAACACACACACAAAAGAACTAACTGGAGGGCTTAAAAGACTATGAATTTTATTGGCTGGCTATGCAACCGCTTCCTGTCTCACTCAGAGCAGCTTTTTATCTCACTCCAGGAAGGTGAGGTGAAGGCAGGAGGAATAGCTAAGAGGTTTTCTAAGAGAATGGTGGAGGTGAGGGAATGAGGTTGAATCGGAATGTACAGGATGTCCCTAAGTCACCATATGTAGGGAAAACAAGGAATTGTAGCTAAATGCACTTTATTTACAAAATATTACAAAATTTTACAAAATATTCTGTACATATTGGCGACTATTTGTAAAATTTTGTAATGAATATTTTGTGAGTAAAGTTGCATATAACTACGATTTCCCTTTTTCTGTCTGTATCGTGACTTCGGGGAAAACTTTGGGACATCCTGTATTTTGAAAGTAGAGCCAGTAGGACTTATAGATAGTTTGGCTATGATGTGTGAGGGAAAGAGAAGCATTAAGGATGCCTTGGGAAAGGATTTCCTAACCCAAAGTGCTAGCAATTGAATGGTTTCCCCACCATGCAGTTACTCCAGTGGAAGCATTTAGTCCGTCTGTGGGGCTGCCTAAATATTCTCCTCCTTCTGGCCTACCTGCCAAATAAGCTCCTGGAGGGATTTCCATTCTCAGCCATCATGGACCCTGATGATCTCTAAGCACCAAATGTTCTCAAACCATAAGGCAATCAGACCACAGTTCTGCATGGATTTTCAGACTATGTAGCTGCAAAATAAATTACCTTTACCAAAGGTACTTTTTAACTGCTGGAGTCCCTACATACTTTCTTTTAACTACACATACATTTTTTTACTGGTCTAAAGGGTTAAAATGAACTGCAAGGGAAGCTGCTTTGGGGGACACAAATGCCACACGAAGTGGACCCTGGAGAGATGGGAGATGTAAACAAATGGGAGGAAAGAGGAATAGCCCCATCCTCTTGGCCTTCAGGATGGTTAGGAATGGAGTTTACACCTGAAGAAGGTACAAATAGAGTAAATGAATTGCAAACAAACATTCTAACATTTAAATCCCTCAGAATGTGTCTCTTTAACAGTTACCTTGCAGAGAAGCTGGCAGTGCCCTTTCAGCACCGCTGTTATTATACCATTGACAAAGCAGTGCTATTGCTCAAAGCCTATTGGAATTCTCCTTTGGGATTTGTCCTCAAAAGGAGAGTTCATGTAACTTACTCCAAAATCTGTCTTTTCAGAGGTCAGATCCCTGGGAAGCTCTGCTGCTTGGCAGGAAGTTTAAAGCTTCTAGCTTGTCTAGTATTTGGGCTTCCATGGTGTCATTCCTAACAAGCAGGCATCTGACAACCTCTGCTCCAGCCCTCTTTACACCTCTGCTCCAATGTGGTTAATACTCTCTGCCCTAAGGCAGCCCTTCAGCATCTTCCCAGACAGCTCAGATTGTTAGGAAGTTCTTACTTATTTTGGACTGAAAACAGCCTGACCGTACCTTCCATCCACTAGTCATACTAGAGTGTGGGGCAGTTATTTCCCAGATTTCAAGTATCAGTGGTCTTATTAGTTCTCTTCTATTTTTCTTTGAAATTACTCATTTTTCTTATATAATAAAATTTATCTTAAATGGAAACTACATTGCCTCGTATGTGGAAAACTACATCAATTAGACATTAACAGCATGAGGAGTCACAGACGGAAGAGAAAATGATGAAATTAAATTCTACTTAGGAGCTGTTGCCTAGCAAAGGTTCTGGGGGGAGGGGGGAGGCAAGCTCTTTCATTGTTAAAACAGGAGATTAGCAAGGGTTAGAGAGGTGTGAAGACAAATACCACAGGGCAACACTTCCTCCCTGACCTAGGCCATAGGAACAAGATAACTGAAAAGGGTTTTAGATCTGTCACCTTGTGATCCACTGTTATTTACTACTGTTGTCTGTTTACCACCCAAAACCATCTCTAGTGGAAGGTGCACACATGGGGACAGACTGGCAAAGTGACCCAGCACCTGGACTGAGGTCAATTTTATCAGGCTCAGGTCTTGGTTCTACCAACTCCCAGTTCCCCAATCCTGAAAATCTTAAACTCTGTTAAGTGTCAATTTCTACATCTTTAACACGGGAGCAGTAAGAGCTCTGAGAGTGTCACTTTCTTAAAGACAGTCCCCAAAGTTGAACATTATGCTCAGGTGTCAGCTGATTATTGAAGAGTGTTAGTCCAGCCTAAGATTATAGCCTCATCCAGCTTTTGGAGCGAATTAATTCAGCCTTTGAATGCTGACAAGGCTGTGCTTATAGCTAACTGAACTATCTAAGATAGAAGTAGATACAGGGCTCTAGGCTTATAGCTACTTGGAAGGCTGAGGCAGGAGGATCCATCCCTTGAGCCCAGGAGTTTGGTTTGGAGGGAACAACAAAACTCTACCATATTTTGATATATACTGCTATTGAGCCAAATCCCCCAATTGCCAACTCGTATTGCTGGGTGTTTGGGCCTGAGGAAGGGTTTGACATTTATCCTTATTAACTAGATTCTTCACGTTTACTTTACCCAGGTACTTAACCAAATCCTCAACTCCTTCTTCTGCCCTGCATTTGTGTGAGAGGAAGCCAAATGGGCAGAACTGGGCCATAATAATGTACTTGACACATTTGAGTCCAAGTTCCCTTGAACAAAGGAAATGGAAACTTTTTGTGGTATAGCCACTCTGTATCTGGCACTTTTCTTGGATATCTCATTTAATATTCCAAGGATCCCTTGAGGTAGGTGTTACCATTTTGCAGAAATGAAAACTGTATTTTTCTTTGAAGTTATTAAATATAGTTACAATGCAATTTTCTATGTTTTTTCTCAATATTGTTTTGAAAATGCTTTATAATATTACTTCATTTTTTCTTTTTGTTTTCTTTTTACTTTATAAATAAATGCATACTCCCTCCTTGTTCTAAAAGGAACTGGAAGCATTTCTGTCTTGATGTTTATCATTTTAACAGTTGTATAATATCCCATTAAGTCACCCTAATTTATTTAATGAATTTCCTACTGTTGACATTTTGGCTTGTTTTGCTTTTTGCGGTTTTGAAAATTATTTTATGTAATAAATGATCCAGCTACAAACATCTGCACATGAATATTATTTTTTTGTTCTGGAAATTTCCCCAAGGGCAGTATACTACATTAAAGGGGATAATATTTGGGGTGGTTCTTTATAGACATTGGCAAATTTCCCGCCCCAAGGAGTATGCTTTATTTGAGGGTAAAAGGCACATCACTTGTATTCAGCAAAGGAAATTAATCTTCCACTTATTCATAAAATATTCGAATGCTGCGATGGGTGGCAGGCCCAGTGCCAGGGACTGGAGACAGGGATGAGCAGCCGGGTTCCTGCCTCCGAGGAGCTTGCTGAGGGGTCCCACAGACGCCCTTTCGCACTGGAGAGCGGAAGGAGGCAGCTGTTTGCTGGCGCCCGGTAGGTCTTGCGGCGTAGGCAACGCTTCACCTGAGTCTCGCAGTATCAGTAAGAGTTTAGGCACAGGATTTTTGTTTATTCTATTGTGAATTTCTGGCCTTATATCAGAAAAACGTCGTTCCATCCTCGGCTCGAAGAACGTTGGTGGCGTGTAATAAGCCCCCTAAACCAAGCGGTCGGGTTGGGGAAAGGGGAGCTCCCCGACAGCAGGGTCAGGATTTGGGGGCCAGGAACCCCTGGCAAGACATCGGAGAAGGCAGGAGAGGACCTGAGCGCCGGGCCCGACGTCTCCTGGGGACCAGACCCGGCGGGTGGCCCTAAGGAAAGGTTAGGCGCGACCTCAGTGCCCGGCTCCAGGGGCGTCTGCTCAGGGTAGGGAGACAGTGAGGGCACGGTGCCTACTGCGTGGGGGCTTAGAAGGCAGCCCGCGAGGGGACTCCGAGGGGAGCTGGGCTCCTCAGTCGGAGACCCCGAGGGCGAAGGCGGGCGGGGAGCCGGAGGGGGGCGGAGCTCCGGGACCAGGGCCACCGCGGCCGCCCAGAGGGTCCGTGGGGGCTGCCGGGGCTGGACCCGGGAGCCGGCGCCGAAGCGCCAGGGAGCAGCGCGCGCCTCGGCAAGACCCTGACCTTGGAATTCAGAGCAGGACCGGTGCGCAGACCTGAGCTCAGACCCGAGCCCGTCCTCGTGGAGATCCACAACCGAGGGGCCGGAGCTGCCCTTGTGCGAAGGAGCCCGGACAGGGGCGCAGGTAGGACCGTGGTGCGGGAGGAGGGCGGGCGGAAAGCGCCCCCAGTGGGGAGGGGCTTTGGCGGGGTCTGGGGGCCAAGGCGTCAGGTAGCAACGAGGGGCGCACGCCGGACCAGCTCGGATCAGAGAACATTGAGCGAAAGTCGTGGGGCAAATTAGTACCGGTGTTACAGGAGCAGGGGTTTCCCCGGCGCAGGACTGGACTGTTCAGGGACCCTCCGAAGGGGAAGTGGGTCGCCTGCAGATAAGCAGGAGCGCTCACTAAGACACGGGCTGTGGTTAGTGTCTTCTGCCTCTGCCTTATTTCTGCCTGTGTTATGGTCTGAAAGAACTCTCTTTCTGTGTCAACACCGGGATAGGCAGCTTTCTAGAGTATACGTATATGTAAGGGAGAGCCACAGCGTCTGCCCTCTCCTCTAGGACCATGCAAGATTCCTGGTCCAAGCTTCCAGCTGCCTTGGCGACCTTACCTCACTGGCACCAAATTAGAATGTCAGTCCCTGGTCCTGGTCACTAGCTTCCCTATTCCTTGGGAAGAAAAAAAAGAGTACCACATTGATGGAGTCTTTTATTAACCTTATTAGGATTATCATTTTCGGAGATAATACATGCCCATGGGTTTTTATTTACTCAAAGGATACAAGCCTTTGTCTTTTCTACACCTATACTTATCCCTCCCTTCCTTCTTTACCCAATATGCTTTCTTGCTGTGCTCATTTTGCCCCCTCCTTTTATTCTTTATCCACCACCTGCCTAATGAAAGTACCAGGAGAAAATAATGCCACCACCCTTCTCACATCCCTCAATCCCCAATATTCCCTTCCAGCAACACCTCTCTGGTCCTCAAATGTCTTTCCCAGAGGCGGTCCTCAGGGTGGGGAGCCTGCTACGGGAATAACAACCTATTTACTTGCCCTGACTCTACCAGCAATTTGAAGAAAGCTGCACTGGGGAAGAGCCCATGACACAGTACTGTACTCACCTGTTTTTCCCCTTAAACTGGAATTTCCAAGTGAGGTCTGTGTAGACTTTGGTACTAAGGACAATTAAATCAGGATAGTTCCTGAATGCTCTAGATGTCCCAGACTTAACATCATCCTTGTTCCTATTCTCTAAAGCAGAACTTTGTTAGTTAGACCTTTGTATTGCCTTTCTCTCCCTCACCCCAGGACCCTCCAGCATGGCACACCTAGGATTTTTCCTCTGTAGGAACCTAGGCGATCTGGATATTTTATACCTGCCTCGGAGCAGCCTGGTGAAGGGGCTCAGGGACAGCTTTGTGGCTTACAAGGGGGATGGGGAAGATGTAGGAGAGAAAGTTGGAGGAGCAGTGGGAAGGAAGGAGCAGACCAGGACCCTTAAGGGGGAAGAATCATGGAGCACAGGCTCCTGTCACTTGGGAACAACTGTGAGATAATTTTGCTAAGAGACCACACATGTGGTTTACTTCCTGCCAACACTCAATCAAATCTTTTCCAAGTTTTTTCTATGTTAGGCCAAAACATACTGACAAGTGAAAAAATCAGCAATTTTCCCATTTTTGTCTCTATGATAAAACAGTGTTTGAAATTTTTACTGAATTAACAAGTTCTTTAGGAGCTGCATAAAAGTCGCATAAAATAACCTAATAGCTACTCCCATCACCCCGTTTTCCTTTATTTTGTTCCTTCTTTCATGTTGCATAATTTTGAACTGGATCCCAAGCATGTCAGAAAGTCTAAGAAGACTGAATGGGTGTGTGGTGGGGAGAGTAGGGAGGAGTTATCTTTCTGATAGGGTAGGGGGATAATGAAGAGTAAAGGATTGACTACAAGTGTGAGAATGGTAAGGAGCTGCATATAATTCTTAAGAAATCATTCATTCAAAATACAGTATTTATATAGAGTGGCTAGCCTAGCTATGTGACAGTCACTGGCCACAAAATGGTATATAAAACCAGGCAAGGTCCCTGCTCTCTTGGAGTTTACAGATGCTTGGAGAGGCAGCCGTTAGTAAAATAAGTAAGTCTTGACTATGTAATTACAAGCTCAGAAAAGCTCTCTAAAGGAAACAAAGTCCTTTGAGGATGTTTACAGACTAAACTGTGAGCCCAAGGAAGTTGTTCTCAAGGAGTTCTTCCTTGAGCCAAGATCCAAGGATGGATGTGAGTGTTGAGGTTATATTTGGTTTTGAAGTAGGACCAGATATATCTATTAGGAGTTCCACTTGGCTGCTGCTAGTCCTCAAGAAGACTGCCCGCCATGTGGCATTTGCCACACAGGTGCACAGGTGCGGATTTGGCGTTTCTGGCACTTTGGAAAAGAATGCTGTATTATCACAGCATTATTTGTGTTGTCTTGAGTTGGTCATGGTCTTCCATTACTGTATTCTTGCTTTTAAATTAAATGTTCAGATTAACTTTACTATTTTCAGTTTATTTTATTGTGTAGAAAATGTGTTCATTGCAGTTCAAATGTGAATCATCCACAGTCCCATTGACAAGGTAAATATGGTAACTCTGATACCAATTTTGGCTTACCCAGTAACATTTCACTTTTATCACTGAAGAGTATCCCAGGTGAAAACAGATGTGGCAGGTAGGCTATAATATCTTCCCTTCATCTCCATCCACGACACTGCTTGGGAGGATGTCAAAGTTTTTTAGTTACCCTAAAGCCCCATGTACCTCTTCAAAGCTTTGTATACAATTCCTTAGTAAAGAAAAACATATTATCAATTGCATTGATGCTGTAAGTAAAAGAAATGTAAATCTCACAATGTAGGCCATAAGATCCTCTATCTAACCAAGGAATATATTTCATATTCAAATATTTGTATTCATTTAACAATGTTTAGAGTAAACGTTCCGTGGGCCCAGAACTGTACTGGTTAGTATGAATAAAATGGATTGCTGGTTAAACCACAGTCCCAACATTTAAGATATGTGTAGACATCTAAGAGAGGGAGCTATACTCATTAATGTACAGGTTGTAAAGTATTATGTTTGTCATAACGGAAATATACGCAGGGAACAATAATATACAAGGAAGGGGAGTGGTCAGTTCTACCAAGAAAAGGAGGGGTCGGGGAACCATTCATGGTGACACTTGAGTTGAATCTTGAAAGATGAGAGAGACAAAAGGGAGAAAGCATAATAAAAGAGAGATTCATGTGCAAAAACAAACAACAAGCCAGAAGCATGAAACATGTAGGGTCAGCAAGTGGGTCAAAGAGCTAAAGCTAAAGGATCAAGAGGGGCTCATTGCAAGATGAAGTCACAGAGGTGGGCAGGCTAGTGGAGGCACTTTGGGTTATACAGACCCAGTTTGAGTTATAAGCCTGCCACTTCTCCTGGGGGACCTCAGTTACATAACTTAGCCTCAGTAATTAACAGTAATAAAGGCAATACTTCTCTCATAGGATTGCTGCAAAGATTGAGATAAGATAGGCAGAGAGTATGTACTCAGGCATTATTGGCTATTATTTTCAGTATTTATCCAAGGGCAAAGGGAGCTGCTGGAGGACTTTACATAAAGGAGAGACTTAGTGAGCATTTTTGTTTAGAGTGCCGTCATTCTGGCTGCACGTGGACTCTGGGTTGAAGGGAATTCGTTTAGAACAGGCTGACCTCTTAAAGGTAACATAACCATTCAGACCAGATGATGGTGATAATGCTCTGAATCATGGTGGCTGAGGCAGTGGCTCTGCAGAAAACCAGCTACATTGCTGAGATATCTTAGAGGTAGACTCCGCCACAGAACTCAGTTACTCATTAGATGTGGGCAGTGAGGGCGAGGATGTAAAGAGGCGAGGCTTGGGATTCTGGTCTCTGTCATCCTTTAGCTTTGTCATCCTAGTGATCTTGGGACAGACAAAAGGAAGCTGGGCATCAATGAGCCCTTTGGATCAGTAATCTGGGAAGCACTGTGTGTAGAGAACTTTGTGATTAGTGACAAAAACCTGTCAGAAGACTCCTTACAACTTCTGCAATGTAACATAAAATAGGATCAGAAGATCCAGTTGATCCATACCAAATATAATTTCTCTCTCTCTCTCTCTCTCTCTCTCTCTGCCTTTCAGTTAAGGGTGTATGGACATTGGACTTCACCTATTTGCCATTATTTAAAATGGCATGTACTCATGCCTGGTAGTATTGATTCGATCCTTGACTGACACCAGCCAGATGGACTTTTTTCTCTCTTTTTTTCATGTCCTCCCAAATCCACTATGCACAGATTGAGGTGCTCACATGAACTTCATTAAAGAGGATTAGAGGATTTAAATGGTTTCTATTTTATAATGCAATGCAGTTTTGGTAACCACATCACCCATTCATCAGGCAGGAAATGATCCAGACATGTGAAATAGTGTTTATTGAAAAGCTGCAGAGAGCTTTACTCCCATTTTCACCACAGGTGGCTACTAAGAAATACGATTAAATGTATATACACTTGGATTCGGTTGCTCAAACAACTGTGTTATTACTTGAAGCCACAGAAATGAACAGACATTGTAATTAGGCAGAGCCAAAGGAGTGAGGTAATAAAATGTGAGATGAGCAAAATAAGGTCAGCCTCTGCCCTGGACAGTCTGGTTTGGTTAAAAGTGGACTTTCTATCTCTGACCTTGGGCAAGACATTAACATATCTGAGCCTCGTAATGTCCTTTACTAGAGGACATTATTTGGATATCTGTAAAACTGAGGTAATGTCTCCTTCATAGTGTGGTTGTGAGGTTTAAATGAGCTATATGTGGAAAGTGTTTAACACAACGCCTGGTGTATGGCAGGTGCCTAAGTAGCCCATGTCCTTTGTCTCATCTAGGACAAAGGACATGGGCTGCATCTTTCCTCACATTGGAAAACCAGGAAGAGCAAAGATTTCTTAGGTTAAGTAACCTGAATTAATTTGCTTTTATGTGTTTCTCATCCATAATTGATTTTTCTTCCCTGGGAACTGGGGTGGAAACTTGTTTTCCTCCACCCTCAGTGAATGTGATCAGTGATGATGGAGGCAAAGGTAATACGATACCTGTGGAGAGGAAGCTAATTTTAGCTGTCCTTCCTCCAATGACTCTTTCACACCCACGTACTCAAAAACATTAATAGAAAAATGGAGCAATTGGACTGCTTTTGCCCCTATTTTCCATAGGAAGAGTTCTTAACAAGCATGTTTCTTGTTTACTTGTTGTTTTTCATGTAGAAAAAAATAAGCAGGTTCAAAGACATTGTAATTATTCCCCTCGGCAAGTCTTTGTCCTAGGAAAAATGTTTTGTTTTTCTCCTTCTGATACTTGATGGTTGGAAAAATTATCATGTCCTTCATACAATCTTTCTAAATATTCTATAATTTGACATAAGCCTTTAATTTAGTTTAGTTCACTCATTGGGCTTCAGCTGTGTGTCAGACATTGAGTTGGCACTGTGCACTCAGAGAGGACAGCCATGGTACCCAGATTTCAAGTCTGGAAGCCCTTGTGGGAGAGGGTGAGTAGGAAGACAAGAGGGAGTGGTGCCAGCTGATCTGAGATACCCAGGATGGGCTGGGGGAACCCTCAGGCCAAGGCTCTCTACCGAAGCTTCAGGCCTTCAGTCCATCAGATTGTGACCCCTATAAGTCAGGATCTAGGTAGGCTCATCTCTACTTCCGAGGCCTCTGCCCATCAGATAAATGTTTGTCAATTAAGAGGTCAGGGGGAAAAGTAGTAGGTGGGGTAGCCTTTTCTCTTTCCACTCTTAAAAAATGAATTTCATGCTCTGTGTAATTATCAGCTAATTTTCACCCTCATCTTTTGACAAAGGGTACAGTAGTTTAGTGGTTAGACATCTAAGCTCTGGAGTTAGATTGCCCAGGTTTATATCTCTCAGCTTGACAGCTTCCTGGCTGTGTGACTGTGGGCAGGTTGTTCAGCCTTCCTAGGCCCCATTTCCCTTATCTGTGAACTGGGGTTATTAACATTACCTACTTTGTTGGTTGTTAAGAGATTTACATACACTAATACACATTGTTTGAGCTCATCAAGTGTGGGCAGCTTGTCTTATTCAACATTGAAACCCTGGAATCCAGCAAAGTATCTGGTAAATGTACCAGGAGGAGCTCAATGGATCAATGAATGAATGAATAAGTAAATGAATGACTTAATCAGTGAAAAAAAAATCCATATCTAGACTGGCACAGCAGTAGTCATCCACAAAAGCACCCTCCTATCATTAATGTATTTGGTCCTCAGAACACGTCCACATGTCTGGAGATAAATGAGGGAGGTGGGCGGGGGAGGTATTATTATCTCCATCTTACAAATCATGAAACCAGAGCGCTGGAAGGTAGAGTGGCTTGTCAGAGAAAGCACAGCTATGTGTGAACGGCCTGGTCAAGTGAGCGGCCTCTCCACTCACTCCTAGACTGCTCTCCCCACCATCCAGCTGCCTCTGGAGCTTAGACAGGTTTCACGGAACTCAAACGGCATCTACCAGCAAAAACAAACACAGGTAGCTCATTTAGCTTTCCGAAGAAATAACCTTTTACTACAGATGGGCTCAGTCAAGTTATAACTCGAAGTTTCAACTTAAAGTTTGGAAAGTTTTTATTTTTTGGAGGAGGGAGCTGTAGATATTTCATGAGAATGAGGAAGTTCTGAGTTTGAAAATAGCAGAGATCATGGAGGGAAGTATTGATAGATTTTATTATATAAACACTTTAAATACTTACATATAAAGTCATAATTAAATTAAAATGAAAAAAAAAGCACCAAGAAACTTGCAACAATCATGCCAAAAGGTTCAAGTTTTCCACATACAACATACTTATGGGATTTAATAGGAAGAACAATAAAACTACAGTCTCTAAAAAGTTATCAAAGTATATAATGGTTTTCAAATAAAGAAAAGCATATGGATGGTGAAACATAAAAATACGTGTTGTACTTGAATAAAAGAAGCATCTTTTAAATGAATTATTAGTTTCCATATTAAGAATATTTTAGAGATAATGCTTATGGAATGGAACAATTGTCTAGAAAACAGTTGTCTCAAAACTACTCATAACCTTGGACCAAAGAATTCCATTTCTGGGACCCTATCATAAAGAAATCACCAGAAATGTGGTTAAAGACATGCCCAAAGATGTTCTTCAGTGTGTGTTTTTTGAAACACTAGAAAAAAAAAACCTATGTCTTTTTTTTGTCCAATAATATATCAGTTAAATAAATTGCTTGTACCCTCATATTAATCTGAAATTTAAATAAATAAATAGGTTAAATACAGAGTGGCCAGAAAGTTCCTGTGCAATTTTAAATGGCATATGAATTTTAAGACTTGTCGAGGGGAATAATTACAATGTCTTTGAACCTGCTTATTTTTTTCTACATGAAAAACAACAAGTAAACAAGAAACATGCTTGTTAAGAACTCTTCCCATGGAAAATAGGGGCAAAAGCAGTCCAATTAGGAGCAAATAGGGGCAAAAGCAGTGCAATTTTAAATGGCATATGAATTTTTTATGGCATATGAAATGGCCTCCTCCCCCACCCCCACCCTGTATGTTATGGTGGGTATAAAGCATCAGGGACTACCAGCTAACGTCATTCTGGAGTCTCACCCCCTGAATTCAAATCCTGGCTCTGCTGTTTCTTAGCCCTGTAACTTTGGAAACCTCTCTTTACTCTATTTTCCTCACCTGTACAATGGGGATGGTGAGAGAATCTTCCACAGAGGGCTGTAATGTGGGTTAAATGGGCCTGTATAAGTCTAAAATTCCAAACTCCTCAAAGCTCTAAAAACCTGAAGGTTTTTTATAACCTAATTGGCAAAACAATGATTCAACGGACAAAAATATACTTTATTCCATTTATTGTGACTAAAATTGGCAGCTAACATCAACCTTAATCCTGTCCTATAGTTTTACTTTTCTTGCAGAATCTCCCAGCTTCTCTTTATAAATTAATAACCCTCTTGCACATGTGAAAAGGTCAAATTTGAAGTCAAAGCTAACTGGAGAGCAAGTGTATCTATTTTGAACTAATCACATGTCCAAGAAACTTTTCCAAATCCTCCAGCCCAGAACTTTGGGACTTTAAGTTGGGAGATGTTATTAACATGTAGATTGTTGACCTCCACCCTTCTCCCCCGCCCCCCACACACGCAAATTCTAATTAAGTAGGTCTTGGGTGGGGCCAAATGTCTGTAGTTCCCACAGTCTCCCAGATGATGCTGATCTGTGGACCACCCTAGGTAGCCTGGCTCTGATCTGCCCCTTCTCTAATTTTTATCACCCCTTGAATTGCACTTTTTTTGAACACTTTAATTTTGGAAAATCACCATTTTCTTTTTTGAACTATCATTTTCTTTTCTTTCTTTCTTTTTTTTTTTTTTTCCGAGACAGAGTCTAATTATGTCACCCTTGGTAGAGTGCTATAGTGTCACAGCTCACAGCAACCTCAAACTCCTGGGCTTAAGTGATTCTCTTGCCTCAGCCTTCCAAGTAACTGGGACTACAGGCATCTGCCACAATGCCTGGCTATTTTTTTGTTGCAGTTGTCATTGTTGTTTAGCTGGCTCCCGCCAGGTTTGAACCCGCCTGCCTCAATGCATGTGGCTGGTGCTGTAACCACTGTACTATGGGTGCTGAGCCTAAATTATCATTTCCCTATCCTCTCACTTCTATGTCATGCTTTTATTATGTTTCTAGGAGTAGTAATATAACAAAATTACTTTTTACTTTCTAAGAACTATGTGTCAGGAACTGTGTTAGCACATAACTTCTTTTTTTGCTTGTTTTTTAAACCTTTCTACAACCCTGGAAGGGGGGCACTATGTATTATCCTCATTTAAGAGATGAGAAAACTGAGGTCCTAGGCCAGAGGTTCTCAACCTGTGGGTTGCCACCCCTTTGTAACAATGAAAATACATCCTGCATATCAGATATTTACATTACGAATGATAGTAGCAAAATTACAGTTACGAAGTAGCAATGAAAATAATTTTATAATTTTATGGTTCCATAACATGAGGAACTGTATTGGAGGGTTGTAGCACTAGAAGGCATCAGGAAGGCTGAGAATCACCATCTAAGCCTACCTGTTTGTGAGTGGTGGAAACAGTCACCTCGGCCCCAAAGCCATTTGACTGTCCTGCCTGGTTCACATGGTGATACACATCCCAAGCTACCTGCCTTCCCACCCCGACTTCCTACCGATTTCCCAGTCTAGAACCTCCTGTCTCCTGACCACCTTGTCCAGACACCAACCCAGACTTCCTACACCAGGAAGCTTTTCCAGCTGTGTGTGCCCACAGCCCACACCCAACTGTATCTGTTATTCTTTTTTGGCCACTTAGCACATGTGGTTGTTTTTCACACCAGGAGATTTTGTCTTCCTCACTGGATTTGGAGCTCCTTGAAGGAAGTGTTCGCCTCATGCATCTCTGGGTCGCCCTGGGAACAGCCATGGTGAGGACTAATGGCCTCCTCCCCCACCCCCTTCTTTCTCTTCTTCCTCCCTATCCCGGCCCCAACACTTGTCCCTTCCTACCTTAGAGAAATCAAGCCACACCAGCAAGAAAGCAAAAGGGAGGCCGGGTTTAATCCTTCTTAATTTCCCTCTCTGCATCCCAGGTGCATGGTTTTGTGGCTCCACAGTGTCATGAGAAGGAACTTTTCTGTGAGAAGGAACTATCTCATGAGTGTCATGAGAAGGAACTTGTTCTTCACTTGGCAGAGAAGTACCAGCAATGTCTTAAACCCCTTAGTTCCTCCTGAGCGTTTCCATTCTCCGTGTCTACTCAAATTCCGTGTTCATTATGGTACTTCTTAGTTTCACTCTGGATCCCTCTGGTCATCCAAGTATAAGCCAGGAGTTCTCAGCTGCTCCTTCCCAGCTTGTACATCCGGGAAGCTGCTTCTCCCCTACTGAGATCCTCCAGGGCCAGCATGGTGGACACATTCCTTTGGGCTGTACACTTGGTTATTTTCTTCCCTGCTTCTTCCCTTCCTCTTCCTCCTCCTTTCTTCTTTCTTCCTCCTTCTTTCTCCTCCCTTGTCCTTTCCACCTCTTTCCATCCTTCCCTTCCCCCTTATTCTTGAGGTCATTAATCCTATTATTGCTTAAATAATGTTATCGACCCAGCGTGACAGCAGCCAGCTTACACATCCCAGGGCTTGTACCCTGCCTTTTGTGATTTTTTTTTTCAAAACTTGTCATTATTTATTGTAACGGGTCTGCAGAGCAGCTGGGCTTCTCAGCACAAGAGTGAGATTTCCTGTGGTGTTTTCATTTCGTCCCATCCATTCAGTACAAAAGTGTCAGTTGTGTTTTTGTGTTATGTACTCAAGTGGTTACACTGCTGCATTCCCGGCATCACCATGGCATAATTTAGATTCAGTTCATTTTCTTGCTCAGGCTTTTTTCTGACCTACATTTATGCACTAGCTTTGTGATGCTCTTGGTGCTTTCCTTTGGTGGGTCCTGTATCTGAATTCCTTCTCTTTTGTGCTTGATTCCATGTGCTATTCTTGCTAGTTTTCATAGAAACCTGGCGGGGAAAACTATGCTGAGGAATACCAGTTACTTTTTTTGGTGTTTGCAATGGGTAAGGCATTGTGCTCAGCATTTTTATAAATTGTTTTATGTAGTCCTTTCAAAAATCCTGGGTCGTTATTATCCCAGTACCCAGGGGGAAACAGGTTCGGTGAGGTTGAGTAACTTGTCTGAGGTCTCATGACCTGTAAATGGAACCTTAGATTCAAATTCAGGCTATAAAATTCCAAAGCCCGTAGTCACAAGTGTAGTTTCTGGGATTTTTTTTCCTCTGCTTTGAAAAATGGAATGAGTTTTTCAATAGTTCTGTCATCTCTGCTGTGAGATTATCAATGAGCATGCCCTTTCTGGAGGGCAATTTAGCAATACATATGACAAGCTTTTAAAATGTTCTTATCCTTTAATCTAAAAAGTCCCATGCCTGAGTCTAGGCTAAGGAAATCATCCTTAACATGGGCAAAGATTTTACCCTCAGAAAGTTCAGGGCAGCAATATTTACAGTAGGAAAAATTAGAAACAGGTTTCAGGTCCAGCTGAAAGAAATTGGCTAAATAAAGTAAGGTACATAATCAATGAAATTCCAAATAGTCATTCTAAATTATGTGGGAAAAAAATATGCAGTGGCATAGAAATGTGTTTACGACATAGTATTAATAGTATTAGAAATGCCATAGGATTTCAGTTTAAAACGATTTTTGCAAAAGCAGATTCAAAGAGAAATGCTGCCAAGCTAAAGACATAGGCATGCACCATATATTTAAAAATGCGAACAGTTATAAAGTTAAAAGGTTGTAATTAAAACTCACTGTTATTTCCTTTTATCTTTTTTACTATATAATAATGACTTTTGAATTAACATTTAGATTTTTTTTTTAACTCTTTGGAGTCTTTTTAATTGGAAAAAAAAATGTCTGATGTTGTTTTTCTCCCCCCTCCCCCCAGCTTTACTGAGGTCTAGAAAACAAATAAAATTGACAAATAAGGTCTATAATGTGACAATTTGATATATGTAAATATTGTGAAATGCTTACTCCAATCACGTTACTTAACATATCTATCCCTTTACCTTAGTTACCTTTTTATGTACGTATGGTGAGAACATTGAAGATTCACTCTCAGCACACATTTCGTATGTAGAATACAGACAGTATTGTTAACTATAGTCACCGTGCTGTACATTATGTCCTCAGAACTTATTCATTTTATAACTGAAAGTTTGCACCCTCTGACCAACATCTCCCCATTTAGATGTGACCTTTAGACCTACGTCTTGGTCATTTCCTCTGTTGGCGTCTTTATGCTATGACTCTTTTTGCCCACCTACCTGCCAGGCTGGGCTTGGGAGCTAATCATCTGTGCAGGAAGTATTTGCACAAAGCCTGAGCTCTCATCTGGCATTGTGTATTCTTGTGTGGCTCAGATTTATCAAAATTCTTTTCCTCATTTAAACTAAATATCCTCTCTACCTTCCTCGGCTACCTGGTTTTATGAACCCCAGGAGGCCTTATTTTTTGAGTAGCTATATCTTTGTCCTAACTCACACTTCAAAGGAAATTCTACACTTCTTTTAAATTACAACATCCTTGACCAAGTCCATATTTTATAATTTCCCCCAAAGCAAGGCATTTCTATAGACACTGAGTTCTACCTCTTAAGTTTCTTCAATAACGTTATTTTTTTCTTGATACGGGTTTTCATTCATTGCTTTTCTCTCTCACCCTCAGTAGAGTGCTGTGGCATCACAACTCACAGCAACCTCAAACTCTTGGGCTTAAGCAAGTCTCCTGCCTCAGCCTCTCAAAAAGCTGGGACCACAGGTGCCCACCACAGCGCCTGGCTATTTTTTCGTTGCAGTTGTCATTGTTGTCTAGCTGGTCCCGGCCCACTGGGTTTGAACCCACCAGCTGAGTGTATGTGGCTGGCACCCTACCCACTGAGCTACGGGGGCTGCCCTGTTGTTTTTCTCTTTTTATCCAGTGTGCTTTGGTTTCCTGACTAGGTCACCTCTGAATGGCCTTGTGCTGCTGAGTCACTTCAACTTCTTACACTCATCACATTGATCCTCCTTCTTTCAGGATTCAAGATGTCTTTGAAAAATGTCCCCATTCTTTCTTCAGCTTTTCTCTCTGCTCTCCTGGCTTTGATTGTCTCCCTGCTGGCTTCTTTCATTGACCCCTTTTCATTCTCCTTTTCTGTTTCTGGACAGTCTACCTGTCTGTCCCTTGTTTATTCATTGGCTGCTCCAACCAGTAATCCTGAGTATAATCAGTTAAGCCTTTGATTTGGGCCTTATATGCATTTTTTTCAGACCTTTTAAAAAACAAGTCTCACCACTCTGACTCCTGAGAGTTGTGTAGAGCTTTTGACGCATCCCTTTTTTTTTAGGGCATAATCAGTTATAGATAGAACAGTTTAGCCTCAGAAGATAAAATACTAAAAAAAAATCAATTAATATTTCTCCTATTAAAAAATACATATATTGGTTAAAAAACAAAAAAATTATCTTTTTTTTAGTATTGTAATATATATTTTTTAATTTCGACATAAGTACAATTTACAAATATAATACATTAAAAAATTATGTATAATATTACTTTATTCTTTGCCATATTTCTCATTTGAGTGAGTTTTTTTAGTAGATTGCTGTCATTGTTTAAAAGGTCATGAAATTTTTCACAAGAATTTGTTAAATTATATTTCAAACATAAAATGGCTTTCAAAGTCTCAACACTTAATTGTGATTTTTCTGATGCCCACACTTTATTTACTGTAGAAAAAACACATTCAGTCGCAGCATTAGTTCCTGGTAAGGACAGCACGTATCCCACAATTTTTAGTGCATTATTGTATGGAACATGGTTTGTTTCAAAATGATGAAATATTTCTAACCATTTGTTCTCTATTATATGGTCTGAGAGACAGTT